>RCUC01117742.1:0-40651 GCA_003697995.1 Taxidea taxus jeffersonii
TATATCAGTTTACTTGATCTGATCAGTATCATATAATGAATGCTCTGTGCATGCACATGTTAATGTAAAAGGGAAGAAATTCTTCAACAGACTCTGAGTCTCCCAAATATGGTTTGTGTGACTAACAGCTGAGAGGAAATGCAACTGAAACTGTCTGCTGGAAATCCATTAACATCTAGGCACAGAAAAATGCCTGGGTGACAGTATAGTTGGATGTGCAAATTTGTGCAGGAAGATAGCCAAATTTTTGGCAATCCCTCATAGTCTTAAATGTATTGACAATGGTCTTTCCTTTTCAGTTGTAATGCTACATTTAAAGAACATTATTTGAGTTGGAGGACCTATCTGGTCTTTAAAACAAACAGGCTTAAAGCTTAGATTTACAAAGGCATGGTATTTTAAATAACACAAACAAAAATTTGTACAAAAAATTACCTGTTCCACAAAAACTGCTAAGCGCAGTCAAAAGAAAAAAAATCAGTATGTTAAGGAAAATAAAGCATGCTAATTTACATATCATTCTAATTTCCCTTTAAATATATTATCTTAAAATTTTTCTGCAAAGATCATTTCAATGATTATTATATTCTGAGAAGAGAGTGTTTTTAAAGGAATGTTCATATTTTAAAGCATATGCTCTTAATATACTACTTTATAGATTACATCTAGTATTTGGTTGTTCTTAGGAAGAACATTTAAGAATGTTCTTAAATACTTAGGAATAAGTATTTAACTTATTCACAAACCACTTAATAGGCACATTTGATCCTAGTCACTCTGTACTGAGCCCCTCCTATGTACTCAATGCTGTGAAATGTTATACTAAAAGATGAAAGCTTGTTTTAAGAGTTTGTAACTTAATTCGGGTATAGTTTAAACAAACGTACACATTTAAAGGTATAAATATGCTATAAGCAGTTCTAATTGTTGTGGTGATAAAACAAACTGAATATTTTGCAGGAAAGTACTATAATATTTTACAAGGGAGCAGTAATAGGTAAAACTGACTCAGTACTTTGCAATTAAGAAGTGATTCTCATAAAATTCACTGAATCCTCGAAACAACCCATGCTACCCTACGAGTACTTCTGCCCCATTTAATGATGAAGAACCTGAGATCAAGAAAAGGTAAGTGACTAAACCAAATTTACACACGAAGTAGTAAAGCCAAGATTCACATTGGGTTCTCACAGCTAAATCAAGGTTGCCCCTGGATTTATAATTTTCACATTCTCTCATGTGAGTAATCTCATCTGATCTTTACAACAACCCAAGAGATAATAATAGCAGCTAATATCCATTGAAGACATATTATGTATCAGATGCTCTTCTATACCATATTAATTCACTCCTCACAAACCCTGTAAGAGGAAGGGTTACATTATTACTCCATTCTACAGATAAGGAAATGAAGGCTCATCGAAAATATGTAAATTGCCCAAGATTACACAGCTAGTAGGGAGGAGAATCAGAATTTAAACCCAGGGCATTTAGTTACAACATCTGCTTTACCACCTCACTCCTCAGAAGGGTTAACATAGGCAGATTAAGAAACTTGCCCAAAGTCAGTCACAAGGTAAGAAAACTGGAGAGGGAGAAGAAGCATGTCTTCTAGTACTTCACCCTAATTACTTTAACTAAATGTAATTGGAATCATTGAATCCAGGTGAGGCAAGGTGGCTTTGGGTGTAGATGTTCTTTAAAGCAGAGTATAAGCAGGTGAGGAACACTGGCAGGAAGAAGGAATCCCATCAGGTTAGAGAAGACTTATCTTGCATAGACTGGAGGCAGAAGAAAGGAAAATAAAATGTATGTGAGCAGAGACACATGTATTTGCCTTTCTGATGTAGGGAGTATGAATTCAGGTAGATGAAGAAGGATGACTCTAATTAAGGAAATCAGCAAAAGTGAAGCACAAGACTGATTTGTTTTGAGAGAAAATTTAAAGCCACTGAGAGATTTCAGAGAGGGGTCGTAATGCCTCCAAAAGAAGTGATATCCCTACTCTTACCAAAATTTCCTGGCACACAGGAAGAAAACATATAAGCACTGAAAGAATTACACATTTTCATTTTTTTCTTTTTAAAAACTAAAATGTCATTTACAGTTTAGCAACTCCTTTTGACTGGAGAGAAAAAGGAAAGGGGAACATAATCAAGCATAACGTGCTTCTCATTAGTTCTCAAGCTGTGAAGCTATGGTACTAGTTCAGCACATAGATTTTCTTCAGAATACTGTTAAAATAGGATGAAGGAAATCACAACAAAATCTCACTCAAATGAATAAACTGAAATGCCAATCTAAACCTCAAGTATTTGTTAAAAGTAGAATTTGTAACAGATGGGGGGGGGATCATGGCACAGATCAAACTCAAGGATACCAAGATACTACAAAGCAGGACTTTTTAGAAGACAAATTAAATGAGGCAATCTAACCCTAATAGGATTTCTTCTCTCATTACTTAAAATAAACCAGGTCACCGAAATGGGCTTATACTGTGGCATTTTGTTCATTTTAATTTCATTTAAATTTCATTAAACCATAAATTCCCATGGAAATACCTCAGACACGTGCTCATAATAATTAGAATGCCTAACATTTCAGTGTAAGTACTTTCACATGAGTTCAACAAAATAGGATGCAGTGAGGTCTCTTCAAGTTTTTTTGCGTATGTCAACAGCTATTTTATGATAAGAATTATCTCTGTGGCTATAAAGCATGTGTAAAATACATTACAGGAGTCCATGAGAAGGCTTAATGGGGAAGACCTAGTAAAGGTCTGGACTGCACACAGAAACATTAAAATCAAGCTGAACTTCCTAGAACATAGAAATGATAAATTTTTCCTCCCAAAGCTATTACTGTTAAATATACCTTGATGAATTAAGTTCAAGTGTAACTACAATCGAAATATGATTCAACTGAGCTATGGCCTATTTTTCCTCCTAAAAGCAAAAGAGAATGATGACAGGGATGTCTGGGTGGCTCAGTTGGTTAAGCGGCTGCCTTCAGCTCAGGTCATGATCCCACTGTCCTGGGATGGAGTCCCACATCGGGCTCCTTGCTCAGCAGGGAGCCTGCTTCTCCCTCTGCCTGCCTCTCTGGCTGCCTGTGCTGGTGCGTGAGCTCTCTATTTCTCTCTCTAACAAATAAATAAATAAAATCTTTAAAAAAAAAAAAAAAAGAGAATGATGACAGTTGTGAGACTTACATTTTTCCATTCCAGGTTATTTCTGAAAGTTATTTCACAGCAGAGCTAAAGGCAAAATGCACTTAGTGACACTTACTTGCTTTAAAATAGTTATGTGTGGTATTGCTCATAGGACAGTTGTAATTATTTAATAATTTGTTGTTAAAATTCTTTGTGTTCACTTACTTTTAAACTATACATACCAAGAGGCATTCAGGAAGTAAATAATCTCAAAATGTAATAGGACACCTAAGTCTACAATTCAGTTAGAACTATATAGCTACAGACAACAGAAGCAACATCAACATGACAAATACAAAATTAACATATACTGTATATGTGGTTGAAAATACCCACCCCTAGCAGAAAGCTTTTTGGTGTTGATAATTTTGGCAGCATATTCTTGTCCAGTAGGGATTTTCATACATCTTCTCACCACTGAGAAAGCCCCCCTGAAAACCAATAATTAGCATGTCATCAATATAATCAGCTCTGATATCTTTTTAAAAAATTATAGCAATCTGAGCATTTTTATTGCATTTAGTGATTTGTAAAATATCAGTGCACTACAGTAATATCCAGAAAATGAATGATTCTTCCTGGAAACCCAAACCTTCTTTAATGTTGAAGAATAAAAGTAAATTTTATTTAACTGGGAGCACACATTATTAATCAACAAAATGAAAGGAACTGCCAATTATGACGGCTCTTGTTTGCACATGAAATTTGAAAACATTTTACAATTCACACTCACACAGCACCAAATGCTCTGAGGAAAAAAAAAAAAAAAAAAGAAAAAAAGAAAAGAGAAGAAACCCTGCAAAGAGCATGGCTGAGGAGGAGCAGCAAAAATCTGCTGCCTATTTACTCTGTTACCAAAAAAAAAAAAAAAAAAAAAAAAAAAAAAATGTGCTCTGAGTAAGTAAGTATGGCGATTGTTTTCATTAAAATATAAATCTTGGGAATATCTGTGTGGTTTAACAAATCGTGATATGGTGATTTCTCTGTGCCCTGTTTTGAGCTGGGGGAAGGGAGAGATTTGAATTAAGCTGCTCTTCCGACATATTCTCCATGTTTTAACAGCAGAAAACATATAAATATATAAGAATATAATTTTCATTAAAGGATAATTACATTTTCATGAATTCAATTGTATAAAACCACCACATATATAGAAACGCACCCCTTTCATAAGTAATAGTCGGCACTAGCGATAGAGGAATTGGGTTTGGGTTGGATGCTACATAAATCAACATTCACGATTTGGCCCCTAGGTCCCTAAGCACAAGGTCCTCAGGAGGTCTCCGGTCCCCTTCCTTAAATTCTCCGAGTAGTTCTGCCAGTCGAGTGTAGGAGGTCGTTTTATACAACGCTAGGCTACCCTTGGGAAGCTTTCTCTCGGTCTCCAAGTCTTTTCCGTTGCCTGTATAAATAAATCCTCCCAGAGAATGCCAAGAGGTACATGTAAATCGTAGGAAGGATGATGATGAGCGAATAATCTGGTACAAAGAATAATTGTGGGTATGGGGCAGGGGGGTCGAGTTCCTTTAGGTGACCCTTTTCCTGGACAGAACAACTACTGGATGCGAAATAGACTCTACGCCAAGTTGAACTTTCGGCATCAATAAATATGGCACCTTCTGTGGCAGTGAGTTCTCATCCGTACGTGGGTCGTACGGCCGACACGCCAGCTAACCAGGAGGCATCTCTATTTACAGAAAACATGATATATGTTGCATTTTACATGGGTTCTTGTTTCCTCTACACACACACACAAGCGCGCGCGCTCGCACACTTCTCAGGATGACATCTACAACTGCAGGGATCGTAAATCCACTAAGTCTCTAGTGCAAGAGGGTGGGGGAGCGGGATAAGGTAGGTTTAGGATTATCGGAATCGGCCACAGCCGGGGTGGAGGGTCTGTTCCCATCTCTGTTCCCTCCTCTTGCTAAACCAGCACCTTTCTCAAAACTGCCACACCAATGGCCCTCCTCCCTTTCCTCTGGTCTCCCAAACTCCCTCGCCCAACGCGGGAGACCGGTGGGTCGGGGGTAACGCGACCCGCCCTCTGCTGGAAAGGGGACGTGCAGATGCAGGCTTACTTTCCGAGCTCCTCGAAAAGCTGATACTCGTCCGTGAACCTGGTGCAGGTTGTGGTCGAAGCCATCCTCGGTCCCTGGCTGGGAGCGTGGCAGACAAGACTTGAACAGACGCGCGGCTTTCCCGGGACTGGCCCCGCGGCGCTGTCACCCAGGGCCGCCCTCACTTTCCTCGTCCGAAAGTAGCTCGCCCGGGAGGGAGTGTGCGCAGGGGCGGGGCGGGAGGGGAGATGGCCAGAAAGGGCGGTGTGGGGTCGCCTCCCCAAGGTCTGGCGATTCTCTTCCTCCTCCTCCGGCCCTTGCTTCCTTCTCCTCTGGGCGCTCCCCCCGCCCCCTTTCCAGCCCCTCTCCCCAAATGCGGGGGGCAAACTACTCAGGAAGAAGGGGCCGGGAAATGGAAAACAGCCGGGCACGGGGCGAGAGGCAAGCAGTTGCGAAACAAGCGCACCGGGGCTGGAGGGGTAAGGGCGGAGAGGAGGGAGCCCGAGGGGGCGGAGGCCGAGTAGCTGGGAGCGGACAGCTCGAGCCCAGCTGCAGCTGTCAGCAGGCGCGGGCGCACGGCGCGCCGGGGCTCGGCGGAGCGTGCGCGCCCGGGGCCGGCCTGCCTCCCGCGGGCACCTCGGCTGCCTGACTCTCCCCCACGAGTCCGCGCCGCCTCGAGACTGCGCGGGGAGAGAAAGAGCGCTCGGATGGGGCGAAGCCTAATCCGCCGTCCCCAGCCCTCCGCCTCCTACCCCCTCACACACCCCCGCCTCTTCCCACTACTCTCTCCGCCAGCCAGCCCCCTTTCCTTACGAAGCCCCCTCCTCGCCGGTCCCACACCTCCCTCTAGCGACTCCCAACCCTGCGCGTTCGCAGATCTTGCTCTCCCGCCCTAGGTCTCACACTCGCGCAAACCCATCTAGGAAGAGACCAGGTGGGTGGAGGAGGATGTACGAGGGAGAAGCCTGGAGAGGGTTTAGGTGAATGAGGCGAGACGTCAAAATTACCCAGTTAAACTCGTTATTAAGCTGCCACCTAAATCTGGGGTTGATTTAGCAGAAAGGTGCGGGGTAAATCGTGAGCTGCCAGGGGATACTGCCGGGGCCCGTGGAGGCCCCCGGCCCTGTTGTGGGCGCAGGGCACTAGAAGCCGCTCCAAGCCGACCGGCTAGCCGCGCTGCCCCAGGTGGGAGCTTGAGATGCGCAACCATTTCATCTCGGTGTAGCTAGGTGTTGACACAGTGGGGGCCGGATGTGGGCAACTGACTGCTTCCTTAGAAGGGTCCCAGCCTCCCACAGCCTCCCACTGACTCTCGCCCCCACCCCTTCCCAGCAGAAGCCGCGCTGCCGGCTCCCAGCCAGTTTAGCGAGGGTCGACGCCCGCTTTGCGCCACGTTTCACTTCTGATATGACTGCCACCTTACTCTCCACTTCACCCCCGCCGTTTTCTAGGTTGGGTTGCTGGGACTCCGGCAACCTCCGAAGGCCTTTGCTTAGGCCATAAATGCTAGAATGAAAGCAAAAACTGCCCCCAAGGAGCCACACCTCTTCAGAGTAACTCCCCTGTAACCTCAGTAAGTTCTGATAGTAAGGCGGTTTCTCGCGAGATTTCCGGCTTCGGCGGCGGGGGCAGGGTACTGAGAAGGTTGGGTGTCGGTCACGCGACCCGGTTGGGACTGACGTCACTAGCATCACATGAACACAATCTAGCCCGTTTCGTTTTGCAAAGGAGAAAAGGAAAAGGAGAGGCGGAGTATGCTCTGCTTGTGGGATTAAAGATCTGGCTAGATAGTGACACATAACTATACTCTGTAAATGACGGTCTGAAAAGCCACTTAACGGTTCAAGAATACGTCCTATTCATTAGCATACAGTAGATAGGGGAAACTAATTATGCATTCCATTTAAAATAAATCACTGATTTTAAAACAACCTCTGGGCCTTTCTTACTGTCTTCTGTCTTTAATAAATTATGTAACTGTAAACTTAAAGGCAGAACAAAAGGGTTATGAACAGTATTTCCAAATCACTGTCCTTCGTTTTACGATATGGGACCCTAAAAACCTTGCAGTTCTGATAATTTGTTCACTAGCATTGTATCATGGACTCAAAATTCCACAGCTGGAAGATAAAAGATAACTTGAATATACGTTTAGAGAAATCCTTGCTCGCTCCCAGGGGCTGCTATTGATTAGTAAATTACTTCGCCCAGGGTCACACATAATCGTAATTCACTAATTCCCTCTGGGGAATGCCATTCTGGCAATAGTAGAGATTTTACTGAAGTTTTCAAAATATTTACAAATTTTAACAGTTAATTGTAACAAATTTAAACTTTATACATATTTTCCCACCCATAAAAAAGCAATTAGAACATTGTGTAAAATGTAATACTACAAGATGATACCAAAAGTTATGTAAAGAAAAAAACAGCTGTCTAAATATTAATAATTGAGCTATAAAATTTAAAAAAGGAGATTTGGTCCATGCTAAAGATTTTTAACTTATATATTAAATATTTAGCAATATGGTTCCAAGTTATAATGCAATCATTTAATATTCTCCGAATCTAAAAATGAAACAAAAAGTAAAATTAAAACAATAAATAAAGATAATATTAAATTTTACAACTCAGGGGAAAAAAGTCTTCTTAAGTATTCAAGTAATGAGGCCTACATAATTACAGTATTTATCTCAATTATTTATTTTTTTATCTCAGTTATTTAAATATCAATAATTGTGAATGGTTATGATGATTGTATGATACATTGAAGGAAACATAACAGTTTTAATATTGATGTATTAAAAAATAAATGTGTATTTTTAACACTGCTTGCTCAATATTTGTGCTGTTTCTTCACTTATATCTTAGACTGATTAAAATATTTATCTTACTTAAACAAATATTGACAGTTATTTCTTTTTTTTTTAAGATTTTATTTATTTATTTGACAGAGATCACAAGTAGGCTGAGAGGCAGGCAGAGAGAGAGGAGGAGAAGAAGGCTCCCTGCTGAGCAGAGAGCCTAATGTAGGGCTGGTCCCAGGACCCTGAGATCATGACCTGAGCCGAAGGCAGAGGCTTAACCCACTGAGCCACCCAGGCACCCTGACAATTATTTCTGAAGTTGGGCTTTCTTAAGACAATAATCCTAAAGTTACACAGAAATTCCACTTGGATTATCATCTCTTGCCTTCTTCCTGGTCTCCTACTTCTGCCTTTGACTCCCTTCATTCTAGGTTCTTCACGGCAGGCATAATGGTCCCCTTAAAATCTCAGTCAGTCAGAATAAACCATGCCTTTGCTCAAAAACTTCTGAAGGCTTAGCATCTCAATTAGACTAAAAACTAAAATTCTAAAAATGACTTACAAGGCCCTCCAAGATCTGCCCTCCACCTTGACTCCATTATTCTTCCTACCCTCAATTTGTGCCCTGGCTCATTCTACTCCAGCCACATTGGCCTCTGCTGTTCCTGGAGCATAACTTGGCATGCTCCTGATTAAGGACTTCACATTTGCTATTCTCTCTTTCCCAGAATATTCATCTCTCCTATTTCATTTCTTCACCTCCTTCCAGTATTTTCTCAAATATCACCTTATCGATGTAGTTTTCCCTAGCCACTCTATCAATTACTACACATTTTTCAGACACGATTTCTATTTGCACTGCCTGCTTTATTTTTCCCCTTAATGTCTATTACTGTCTAGTATAGCTATAAATTTTATTTTTTTCCCTGTTCATTGTTTATACTTCCCAACTAAAATATAAGTTCCCCAAGGGCATGAGTTATTGTCTACTTTGTTCACTGCTCTATTTCCAGCAACTAGAATAGTGCCTGGCACATAATAGCTGCTCAAACAATTTTATTGAATGGGCAAATTAGTTATTTTGGAATTTAAATTATCTAATTACAATTTTTATTTTAAAGTTAGTTGTTGACAATTAATATGCCAATAAAACTTCAGTCTAAAGGTGATCGTTTTCAGTCAACATAGAGTATCCCATGATTAAAAGTGCTTATTCAGAGAAATGGATTTTAAAAAATACATTAAAAATTTACATCAAGGGAAAAGGATCTAGTACAAATTTTCTTGCCATTGAGGTCCATAAAGGAAGAAGGAATTTCCTTTTTTTTTTTTAAGATATACCAGCCTTACTAAATTTTACATTGTAATAAAAGACAGATGCCAGCACTCCTGGGTGGTTCAATGGGTTAAAGCCTCTGCCTTCGGTTCAGGTCATGATCTCAACGTCCTGGGATTGAGCCCCACATTGGGCTCTCTGCTCAGCAGGGAGCCTGCTTCCCCCTCTCTCTCTCTCTCTGCCTGCCTCTCTGCCTACTTGTGATCTGTTTGTCAAATAAATAAATCTTGAAAAAAAAAAAAGACAGATGCCAAAGTTTCAAATGATTAGATCTCACTGTGAAGATATAAGTCAATGTAAGGAAATGAAAAATGTGGCTTTGAAATGAATTTTAGTAATTCCTAATAGTTTAGTAATTCCATAGTAGTTAAATACCACTACTACTATGAAAGAAGATCCATCTTATGATGTGAAGAAGTAGGAATTCATAAATGTGAAAAGAATGTCAGAAGTTACAGAATGGAATGAAGGATTACCAGATTAAAGTTAAGATATTTTCTTTTTTTTTTTTTAAGGTTTTATTTATTTATTTGAGACAGAATGAGAGGAGAGAGCATGAGAGGGGAGAGGTCAGAGGGAGTAGCAGACCCCCAGCTGAGCAGGGAGCCTGATGTAGGACTAGATCCTGGGACTCTAGGATCATGACCTGAGCCAAAGGCAGTTGCTTAACCAACTGAGCCACCTAAGCACCCCTAAAGTTAAGATATTTTCTAAAATTTGAAGATCATATACAAAATAAAATACATTGTTCAAATGTAAATATAAAAAAATTATAAACATGTACATACTTGGATTCTCAATTGATTTAGGTTAATCACAAAAAAATTGAGATCAGCTGCTGTTATAAGCTCTTAATGTTCTATTTGCTAAAGTGGAAGAAAAGCATTCAAATTTAATCTTCTTTTAAAATGTATTCTTCTTTTTTTTAGGTTTTATTTCTTTATTTGAGAGAGAGAAGAAAGTACCAGAGAGAGGAGGGTCAAAGGGAGAAGCAGACTCCCTACCAAGCAGGGAGAGCCCGATGCAGGACTGGATCCTGGAACTCCAGGATCATAACCCAATACTAACAGACTGAACCACCCAGGTGCCCCTAAAATGTATTCTTTAATACAGGAAAAAGTAACAGCCAACAAAGGAGGAGAGGTAAAGTATGAGGAGGGGGTCTTGGGGGTAAACTAGTTGTAAGCAAAGCCCTATCATTACCTAAATTGCTAGATTTTGATCAGATGAAATCACATTAGTACCAAGACCACACAATATTTTTCTCTAAATATATTCCATCCCGTGTGTGTTTGTGTGTGTGTGTTTGTGTGTGATAGCATCAACTAACAAAAAGTAGCAAAGAGAAGACAGACTGAAATGATCTCTACATACAAATACAACAGGAGAACCAAAGACAGAAGATATATTTTTTCTCTTTTTGGCCATTTGCAATTAAAAATTGCAAGTGTTCAGCAGACCCACTAAGAAAGGATAAGTTACTAATACTTAAGTAAACAAAATGGATATTGACAATCATTTATTTTCCTCGCTACAGAGTTACAAGATAAGAAACAATGAACAGATGATACTATCTCCGTAGCTCTCCAGAGTGAAGATTATCAATAATAAGTAGACTGCTTTGAGAATTTTAGCAGGGTCTGTATTGTAGCCACTTTTTACTGAAGATTTAGAGGCAAAGAGGAGAAAGCAGCTTACTGGTATTGTTTCCAGTTAGCCTTCTCAAGGTATAATAATTTAACCACAGAAAGCCAGACACAAATATAGTCACTAGTGAGTGGATAATCTATTCACCAAACTATCCACTCATGGAAATGAATTTGCAGATGAAGAAATGAACTATTCATAAAACAAGAGCTCACAACAGAAAAGGTATTCTTTGTTTCATCATGTCCTGAAAGAATTAATTTTTCCCTACAAATAAACATAAATGTATAAATGAATGAGAAAATAAGGGATAGCCCCACAATGAAGAAGTAGCTTTTTTCCCATTACTTCCATGTATATGGGTTAGCATATTTGATCCTCCACCAGGCTACCTAACACATTGCTAAAAAGAACTGTAGCAGGAGATTACATTAAATATGATGCATAAACCAAAACAACTGTATTATAAAATGGTTGTTAACCATTTACAAAATAGAAACACAAACTGGCTGGTGTCAAGTCTTCCTCTGTGCATGGGTAATGACTCTCACTACTGTTGCCGCACTTACTCCACTGGACTGTGACTACCGGCTCCGTGGAGGCAGGAACTGTCAGTCTCCTACTGCAGTGCTGGCATAAGGCTTGTGCCATAACAGGTGCCTAAAAATACCTTTTATTTAAAAAAAAAATACATGTTATCATCAGTCTTTGTTTCCAAAATATTAAAAATGCCCAATCTTATATAGGGTATAATGAGGTCTTTATTATATCATATATAAGAGATCATTTTCAATCATTCCATTCCTTGACTTTTCTGGATCATTCCATACAAGATTTAGAATGTTCTCCATGTGTTTCCATGTCTAACACCACATTTTCCATTCACAGCACCTCTCCGCCCCCACAACATTTCTGTCTACATTTTTTAGGCTCATTCCTGAGCTCTTTTTTCCTCCACCTTTATGGTAAATGGTGTGCTTCAGCCCTCCATTCTAGGCTGCTCTTTTTCTTACTTTACACACCCTTCACAGGCTACTTTAATAACTCATTATTTTGATTATTGCCTGTCTTAAATTCGGCTCTCCAGATGTAGACCCTTAGACAAAAATATCTAGACAAGTGATTTATCGAGGCAGAGCTCTCAGAGAAAAGGATAAGGATGTGGAGGAAGCAGGACAAAAGACAACCAACCAACAAACAACAACCCAGTGTGTAACTTCAGGTGAAGTCCCAGCCTCAGCTTGACCTACATGCAGTTCTAGAGGAGAGATCACATCTAGATTTTGTTCCCTTCCACACATGGACTTTCCTATTTCTTCACCTGTCAGTCCTTCACCCCTAGGTAAAGGGAAGGAGAAAGAAGGGACATAACCTCCCAAGGAGTCAAGTAGGCCCTCTCCCTCACAGGCACACAGCGAATGGGGAAGGAGAAAAATAAAATTCTGCTAGGTATTAAAATGCTAATGACTCTGAAATCTTCATCTCCAGCTCCAATCTCTCCCTGAGCTTCAGCGATGTGTTTTCAGGTCCCTATTGGAAATTTCCTCTTAGATATTCCACCTCTATGTCTGATTTAACATGTCGAAAATTCATCTCCTATATTCCCTCTTCACTTACACTTCTTCTGTATCTCGGTGAAACTTGAGGGTCACCTGTAACAGTCCCTCTCCCTTACTCCCCCAGCCAATCATGTGTCCCTATATCTCATGCCATTCCCACTGCAAATGCCTTCCTTTAGGCCACCACCTTTTCTCACTCAGATTAGGGCATTAGGTCACCATTTTGTAGTGAATTCATACTAAAGGAATCTAATATGTCACTCCTCAGCACATATCCTTAGAAAAGAAGTCCAAAATCTTTAGTTTGCCCTATCAGGCATATCCTGGTCTGGACCCCACTTAGTTTCATAGATTGATCTCCCTTGTCACCATCCTATACCTCGAGTCCCAGGTATTTCTAGAATTATCTCTCCACTTTGTATTTCTCATCACTGGCATTCTAGACCAAAGTGTTGTCATCTCTCTATCAGTTTGCTGAGAAAGCCTCTCAATTCCATTAACTCTTATGCTAGTTTCCATCTCCTCCATATATCTAAATGAACTTTTGAAAACAAATTGATCCCACAATTCCTTTGCTAAAATATTTCAATCACTTTTCTAGTTATCTTGAAATAGAGACCAAAATCTTACATGTGTTTTAGAAAGCCCTGCATGATCTGTTTTTGTCTGTTTCTTACAACTTGTTTAAGACGACTCTCCTATTCACAAAGTCATATATTTGCCTATGTTTTCTCCTAATACAGTTATGTTTAGTATTTTAACCTGTCTAAAATTTATTGTTGTGGAGTGCATGGGTGGCTCAGTGGGTTAAGCCTCTGCCTTCGGCTCAGGTCATAATCTCAGGGTCCTGGGATCGAGGCCCATATCGGGTTCTCTGCTCAGTGGGGAGCCTGCTTCCCCCCCCCGCCACCACCTACTTATGATCTCTCTCTGTCAAGTAAATAAATAAAATCTAAAAAAATAAAATAAAATAAAATTTATTGTTGTGGATGGTATGAGGCAGTTATCTACTTTCATCTTTTTTCCCCTAAAATAGCTAGTTTTGCTAATGCATTAACTGAATAGTTAATCTTTTCCCACTTCTTTAAAAGACTTTAAAAAGTCATGTAGTCATTTACGCATGGAATTGCTTCATTACTTTCTATGTTCTATTGATCTATTTGTTTATTCATTTTTTAAAAGATTTTATCTATTTGAGAGAGAACAAGCATGAGCAGGGAGAAGGGCTAGAAAGAGAAGCAGAAAACTCCCTGCTGAGCTAGGAGCCCAATATGGGACTAGATCCTAGGACCCTGGAATCATGACCTGAACCAAAGGCAGACACTTAACTAACTGAGCCACGCAGGTGTCCTTATCACCTTATCTGTTCTAAAGCTCCTCTCAATTCAGATGGCTTTAGAGAAGGGTAGTATTTCCCTCATCTTTCTTCATTTTCAAACTTAACTTAAAAAAAAAATCAATGGTTTAAATTATCTTTGCCAAAAGTCAAAGATTGTTTTTTCTTCATGTACAGGCCAATGTCAAGGCTTTGGTATATCAACTAGGCAACACAAACACGAATCAGAACAGATTTTAAAATGTTTTCTTGCTCAATTTATTATCATCAAATCCTATAAAACTATAGTAACTTCTCTCTTATTTGCATAACAGATCTAGATAATTGTTAATCATTATAATTTGTTATTCAAACACTATTTATTAATTTTCTAGATCACCAAGGCCTCTAATATTTCTCACCTCTCTGCTTCTTTACTTCTCAGAAGTTGGTTATAGACATGCCTATTCATTCCTTAAAAACGTAGAAAGAGAAGTGGCTTTAAATTTTTATTTGGCCAATGAGATAATACATAGAGTTAAACCTATCCACCAGAATCTTTTCTATTCTTCTACAAAAATAGGGCTGGAGCCAAGCACATAGGTAGAAAACACCTACCAGACTTTTCTATCTCCAGATTAAATTCTTGGCAAGGAAATGTGAACAGAAGTGATGTATACCACTTCAGGTTTTGCATTCTCCCCAGCTCGCAGCCCTCCAAAACAACTCCTCATGCATGCTCCTTAATGTTCATCACATTTCCTGAATGACTGGAATGGCAGATCCCAAGATAATCTTCTAAGGGTCATGTTGAAGATAGCAGAGCCACTGTCAGCCTAGGGCCCTGAAAGATTTCATAAGAGCAGAGCTGCTAGGGGTGCCTGGGTGGCTCAGTCAGTTAAGTGTCTGCCTTCTGCTCAGGTCATGATCCCAGGGTCCTGGGATCAAGCCTCACACTGGGCTCTTTGCTCAGCAGGGAGTCTGCTTCTCCCGCTTACTCTCCCTCTGTGCTCCCCTGCTCTCTCTCTCTCTCAAATAAAGTCTTTAAAAACAGAAGAGAGAGAGCAGAGCTGCTGCTAACCTGGAACCCCTGCTCTAAACTAAAGAAATAAACTTTTGTTCTAAAAGGAACTGAATTTTAAGGATCCTTTCTGTTTCTGTAGTTTAGCCTGCCCTTATCTAAAACAAAGCATGTAAAAAAAACAAAACCCTCTTAAAATCAAAAGTCCTGTATAAATGTAAAGTATCACTATAACTTAAAGTTTATGAATAAAAGTATAATTAATGAATGAATGGAAATAGGTGGTTTGTGGGGCACCTGGGTGACTCAATGTGTTAAAGCCTCTGCCTTTGGCTCAGGTCATGATCCCAGAGTCCTGGGATCTAGCCCCACATGGGGCTCTCTCCTCAGTGGGGAGCCTGCTTCCTCCTCTCTCTCTCTG
This sequence comes from Taxidea taxus jeffersonii, assembly GCA_003697995.1. Lineage (NCBI taxonomy): Eukaryota > Metazoa > Chordata > Mammalia > Carnivora > Mustelidae > Taxidea > Taxidea taxus. Next base: position 15,378 of record RCUC01117742.1, read on the forward strand.
CCTGCCTCTCCCCTATTTGAGATCTCTATCAAATAAATAAATAAAATATTAAAAAAAAGTTTTAAGGGAAATAGGTGGTTTGGGTTATGACCATATTTTACTTTTCCAAATTATGCCAGTTTCCATTAGTGAAGTTATCGAGATTTAGCTATGTTGTTAAATGGTCCAACTCCAGTCAGAACAAGTATCTATAAGGTTCAAGTTAAAAAAATAAATAAAAGAACCAGTTTACCATTTTCACTCACCACCACCGCCGCTGCTGCTACTACTACTACTACTACTACTACTACTACTACACATATTTCATTCAATAGGGGAAACAGATTTTTAGAGGTCCTGGAATCTTCTAGCAATACCACTGCAAAGGGCCAGGCACATTTTTCTCTAATACTTTCCCATTTTTCATGTTTTCCTTTTTTTTTAAAGATTTTATTTATTTATTTATTTGACAGAGAGAGAGAGAGGCAGAGAGAGACAGAACACAAGCAGGGGAAGTGGGAGAGGAAGAAGTATGCTCCCCACCGAGCAGGAAGCCTGATGCGGGGCTCCACTCTAGGACACAGGGATCATGACCTGAGCCAAAGGCAGACACTTAATGACTGAGCCACCCAGGCCTCCCTTTAATGTTTTTCTATTTCATTTCTTACTCCAAGAAAAAAAAATAGCTTTAATTAATAGCTTATTTGTAAGCAACACTTTTTTCCCACAACTACTTGGTTCATTTAACAAAGAAGTTCTGCCCTTAAAATTAAGAGTTTAAAGGTGTTTTGGAGGCAGAGGCAATTAAGCTGGGTGGGTTATCAAAGTATGTGGAAAACAAAGAACTTCTTTCTGAAGCCTAAATGTGAATGGTGCCATTAATTTTGAAACATTTATTGTATAAATTGTGTGTTCAAATATTACACCATGTACTCTGAGGACAGAATATAGAGCTAAATAAATAGTGTCCCCACTATTTGGGAGGTAAGCATTAAACCAATTATTTAAATAGTATAAATATTTAAATATATAAATATATTTATATTATTAAATATATGAAATAATTAAATATATAAATCATTAGTTGTTAATTATATTAAAATGTAAGGGGCACCTGGGTGGCTCAGTGGGTTAAAGCCTCTGCCTTTGGCTCAGGTCATGATCCCAGGGTCCTGAGATCGAGCCCCACGTCCGGCCCTCTGCTCAGCTGGGAGCCTGCTTCTTCCTCTCTCTCTATCTGCCTCTCTGTTGACTTGTGATCTCTGTCTGTCAAATAAATAAATAAAATCTTTGAAAAAAATTATATTAAAATGTAAATAGTATAAAGGAAGAATATAGGGAGCTATGAGAATGTATTTGCCTGGTGGAGTAGGCAAAGAAGGTTTTTGTGAGGGTGGATGAGCAAATGAGAGCTGAAAAATAAGTAGGAATTAACTAGATTAAAAAGAAAAAAATCAGAGAAAGGCTGGGCACCTGGTTGGCTCAATTGGAAGAGCATGTGACTCCTGATCTCAGGTTGTGAGTTTGAGCTCCATGTTGGGTGCAGAGATTACTTTTAAAAATGACATCTTTAAAAAAAAAAAAAAAAGGTACAGGTTAAAGTCTTCTAGTAGATAGAACATGGCAAATTCAAGGAACCAAAGGATGTCTTCCTTGGATAGCATGTAGTAATCCAAAGAGGCTGTAAGGATGGGTCTGTGAGTCTCACAAGGAACTTAAATCTATATGAAAAACAGTGTTGAAGGGGTGCCTGGGTCACTCAGTTGGTTAAGTGTCCAACTCTTGATCTTAGCTCAGGTCTTGATCTCAGCGTCGTGAGTATAAGGCCCACATTGGGGTCCACACTAAGTTTGTAACCTACAAAGAAAGAAGAAAAACTGGAAACACTGCAAGGATTTAAAAATGCATACATCCCATAGTTCAGTCTGGCAGCCTTGTGGAAAATGAATGCTGGCAATCTAAAGCCATCAGCTAGACGTAAGAAAAAGTGATAGTGTGGATTTAGGCAGTAGTGGTGCAAATAGAGATAATTGAATATTTAAAATATATTTGTAAAGGGGGCGCCTGGGTGGCTCGGTGGGTTAAGCCTCTGCCTTTGGCTCGGGTCATGATCTCAGGGTCCTGGGATCGAGTCCCGCATCGGGCTCTCCGCTCAGCAGGGAGCCTGCTTCCCCTCTCTCTCTCTGTCTGCCTCTCTGCCTACTTGTGACCTCTCTCTGTCAGATAAATAAATAAAACCTAAAAAATAATAATAATAAAATAAAATATATTTGTAAACTTAATATTAAAGTGATTAAAAGAAACCATTGAAAATTTAGACCATCTGTGTTAATAGGAATTAGATAAAACTCTAGACTATCTATGTTAGCATGACTTAGATTTTGGTTTTTCTGTTGTTGTTTTTAGGGAAACTTTGCCCAGGAAATATAATACTATAAATCAGTAAATAACTTTACAGTTTGCTTCAGGGTAATTCCTTCAGATCAAGTTATCAGAGAAGACTAATCTGCTCACCTGCTAAATAACATACTCATCAGTTTAGTTATCAAGAGTTACTTTACAGTACCTGCTAATTTTAAGCTCTTATATCATGGACTTTGTTTAATTCTCCGTTTCTCTTCTTGGAAGACTTCTTTAAACATCTTGAGGCCAGGGCCCAAGTCCTATGCATATCTCATCTCTGACTTCTTTCTTCTGAAACATTACTTGGTATTCTCCCTATTGTAATGAGTTGGTAATGCATTAACAGGTTGTCTGAAGATAATTTGGAGGAGTTCAACAATGGAAACACAAGAAGCTCTTTCAAATACCGGCATGCCATACAATAAAATATATGCAGCTATCATTGCATCAAATCATGCTTTGCAAAGTTCTGGCATGGAAAAATGTCACAATATGTTAACTAAAAATTCAAGTAACTGAAGAGTCTATTTTAATCCCAATTTAGTTTTGTATAGCTTAATCTCAGTTTTATATTTGGTTTATGTTTTGTTATTTGGATGGATGGATGGAGAGAGAGAGAGAGAGAGCTAAGTGAGAGATGAGAGATAGATAAAATTCTCAAACTTCAAACAATTTCCTAAATTTTAACTGTGATTATCTTTGGGGGTAGGTGTATGAATTATTTCTTTCCAGTGTTTTTGGATTTTCCTTCACTGAATACCTTTTATCTGTGTACTAAAAGCAATGAATGTTCTAAAGAGATAAAACTTTTGAATTTGCATATATTTGAGAATTAGAATGTCCATCCCAGAATCAAAAAGAAGCTTAGAATTGATCAATTCTGTGATTTCTTCCTGGGGATTTCCTCGTTTGGTGTTGGGGAAAAAAGGATGGAGGAAAAGTAGTAAATATTCTTTGCATGTCAATTTCCCAGTAATCATGTAATCAACAGGACACTTTTCATCTTATGGAATGAGAAAACTGGAGCATTTAATGTTTAAATAACTATTTCCCATTAGAAATAAGGACCACTTTAAGTTTTATACTCAAGTTTTAGACTAAGATAATAATAATAGGTCATATTTTTAAAGTGTTTGCTATATGATTCACAATCCTCTGAGATAGTTTTCTACTACAGAGCCACAAAAGGTGTACTTTAAATTACTATATATTATCTTTCATATTTTTATTCATTTTAAATACCACTGCTAGATACTCATAGATACACTTAATTTTTTTCAAATGGGTAAGTCTGAAAATATTTAGCTATGTAAGTTTGGCTGCTCTTTGAGGGGAGAATCAGTGTGGAGTAAACACATGGACTACGGAAGTCATGTGTTCAGGAGAAAACCAGTGAATTTCCTACTTTGATATTTAGCTACACTAAGGCCTAAGTGGGTAGATAATATTAGCCAATTAGCAACTGCTTTTCTAGAGAGATAGATGACTCATTTTCTAAACATATTGCTTATGTAACTATCACCTCTTGCTACAGAGGTTTAGCTGAATACATCCTTCCTCTCTCTTTTGTAGGCCTTGTCCAATTTTTATTTCTCCCTGGCTCTGGTACCTCCATTCCTCAACTTAGTTTCTTACTTCATCTACAGACTAATCCAGGTTAGGATGTGCAAATCTGACTAAGATAAGGGGGGAAGTTAATAATAAACTCCTAATCCCTCACTAGATATTTCAGTGACTAGAGGCAAGCCCTATTCCTTAACGTTCCTAGCACGCCTCATTTCCTCAGCATATTTCTGTGGTCTACTCCCTGAATTTCAAACCAGGCTCTTCCAACAGGCTGGCAAAGCCAGATTCCAAGTGGTCCTCAGAAATGTAAAAAAAGGGGGGTGCCTAGGTGGCTCAGTGGTTAAGTGTCTGCTCCCTGCTTCCCCCTTCCCCACTCCCCCTGCTTGTGTTCCTTCTCTTGCTGTGTCTCTCTGTCAAATAAATAGATAAAATCTTAAAAAAAAAAAAAAGAAATGTAAAAGAAGGATCGCATTCAGATAGGTTCTAGCAATATCTACCACAGCCATCTGTTTAAATCTGTGCATTCTCATTTCCATCCCTCTTACCAGTCTGAGAATCCTACTACTAACCAGGCCAGGGACTCCCAATGACCAAATCCAGGCAACTTGACTCAAGGCTCTTCCTCATGAGAATCTGTGGAAATCTGCATAGCCCATTACCACCTTCTCTTGAAATGAGTCTTCCTTTAACTTCCTCAATTCCAATTCTTCTGGTTTTCCTACTGCTAAGAATTGTTCCTACAGTATTCATATTTCTGCCTTGTTTTTCTTTCTTCCCTTTTTCTTTAAATTTAGGCCTTTCCCACTACTTTGGAGTGGATAACACTGCCAAAATCCTTGCCTACTGGCTCCATATAGATAACTCCCACATCATAACCCCTAGCCCCTATAGCCCTCCAGAGTTGCTCATTCTCATATTGCACTTCCTGTTTCGGTCCACAATGTATCCTTTCCAAACTCTCAATCTCTGTTAATGGTACCATTTCCCCACTTGTTCAAATTCAATCCTTAGAGTAATGTTTGATCTCTTCCTTGTATTCCCTATTTCCAATGTTACCATGTCCTATAGATTCTATATTAAAAATATCTGCATTAAAACTACCTATTGGGGGAAAAAAGCTACCCATTAGGATTAACTCCTTCCTACTTATATGTCATCATCACAGAGGGAGTCTGTTAGCAGGTCTCAGTGACTGCAATGGTCTCCTAACTGAGTGTTTCACCTATGGAGCCTTCTCCTCGAAATCACCAGCCCACTTCTCTAGTCTTCTATGATGATTCTAATATAGAAGTCACCTTCCATATTAAAAATGAAACCAAGTTAAAAATGAAGAACCTAAATTATCAGGCTCATCTGTATTCCCCTCATAGTAACTATTATTTATTTTGCATCTACTATGTGCCAAACACTTTGTTAACCACTTTATATATATTTATATTTTTAGTCTTTTCAGGAACTGTGGAAAGTAAGGCTTATTATACCTGTTGTACACTTGAGCAAACAAGATTCAATTAACAGTATGTTTGCTTTTGTAAGTTCACATGTACTAGAAGGCAGATAGAGCTATCATTTGACCCAGGTCTCTAGGATTCCAAAGCTTTTTCTAAGAATTTAACATATGATAGTACAAAGATGCATAAATTAGACAATCACTAGATGCAAATTTTTATTTTATAAGTGACTGTATGTCAGAAAAAATTTATAAATTAATCAGTGAAGTTAAGAAACTTGATCTCAGGAGTTTTGTTGATGTAGGATGAGATTAAGTATAAGTACAGGGAAAAAAAAGGATTGATACTTTAACCTATTCTAAATTTTTTGGTCAGATTCAAGAAATGGTAATTTCTCTGATGGCTAAGTATTCATTTATACCCAAACTATGATTGTCAAGAAGGAAAACTATTTACCACACCAAACAATGGTAGGGGCATCCTCTGGATGATACTGTGTGAAATGGTTGCTTCAACATGATTCTACACAAGATGTCTGTAGTGACCTGTGTGTTAGAGTGAGTTTGCCTCTCATATAAAATGGTAGAAAGACAATGAAAAAACAGCATCCTATTTCTTCACCTGGAGGAAGGTAAATGTCTATGAAAATGGCTCTGTGAAGACTTGAGATCCCACAGTTTATGAAAAAAGCAGAGTTTCCCCCCCCCCGCAATCATAAAAACAGAACAAAATAGAACAAAACAAAAAGCTTTGGTAAGATGTAAGCCACTGCCCAGAGAGGTCTTAGTAACACATTAAGTGGTTCCATTCTTGTTCCTGTTTATTCCAGTGTTTCTTTCTTTCATGTCATTAAGCTGTTTTTGTATAAAACCTCCTGATTCCTTCTTTTTATTGCCTCTCTAATTCTGTTTACAAATTGTAAGAAAAAGAAAAGGCATCTATATCAATCAACACAGCTTATGGCCCAGCTGGAGGAGCTCATTATTCATAGGAAGTGAATGAAAATTAAATTCATTCTGGATGCAGTTAAGGCAAACCTTTTTGTTCACGGAAGGATTGGTCAGCCTCTAAAACCAAGATCAAACCAGAAGGGAAATGAATGCACGTTGGTATATTCAAATGTCAATTCAACATAGATTATTGCCAGAATCTTATCAGAATCTGCCAGTGATTCTTAAAACATTACTTTAAAGCCAATATTTATGTAACTAATTACAATATTTTGTTTTCAAGTGTCAGGAATGAACATGATCTACCTTAAGCAAAATGGAGGAATTTCTTATAAAGAGTCATGAAAATTTTTACAAAACACAATGATAGAAAGAGACCTTTGTCTCAAGAAGGTTTAGAATTTAGAAACAGAAAAACATCATAGCGCTAGCAGTAGCCTTATATCACCTGCCATTTACACTTCTTTCTGTGCTCTCCTTTTTATTTTGCAGGGCATAAAATGGCAAGGCAATTCCATAAGATTGTACAGGTTGTTCACTACACAAGGGTGTCCAGCCAAGAGAGTTAAAATACAATCTGGTTCTGCTAGGCAAGCTGTGAATCCTCAGGGTTGAGTTGTCCTAGAAAGGGTGACTTTTTCTGGTTTCTAAAAAGCAGTATATGGGCAAGTAGAGATCCCATCAAATGGCCATGGTTTTGCATATATCAGGTCTAGCCACACAAAGAAATTTAATGTTGTTCAAGCTCTGAATCCCTGGAGAAGAGATTTTGATTGAAAGTGGTTCCCACTCCTGGTTAAATTAGCTATGACTCAGAAAGTAGGATATGTTTTTAAAAAATTGTGAATTGGTTAGGCATTGGTAGGTAAGGCATTTATTCACAATTCCTAGAATTTTTATATTTCAGACTGTCTACTAACCTTTAACTCTTAGAGATCTCCTAAGAGCCAATTACTCAATAAATTTATATTGGAATGGAAATTGTGCCAAGAACAGCAGAAACTCTCTAGATTTGGAAGGAGAGCTATTTCTTTTTCTCTCTCCATATTCATAAGATTGTTTATGTGCTAACCTTGCATTTCTAGTGGACTGGAGATCCATATTTTTTTCAATTAAAATATAAGGGATTATTGTTGAAATATTTATTTTGCATTTTCTTCCAAAATAAGTTTTATCTTCCTTTTATGGTTACCAGATTTAGCAAATAAGAATAAAAGGTACCCAGTTAAATTTGAATTTCAGATAAATAATGAGTAATTATTTAATATATGTTTAACCTATGTAATATTTGGGACTTAGGTACACTTAAAAAATTATTACATAAGATATACACTAAGTATTCATTGCTTATCTGAAACAAATTAGAAGGCAACTATGCTTACCACTATACCACCAATGCTGTACTGTTTGAAACAAATTGAATTGGGCATCTTTTATTTTATTTGGCAAACTTACTTTCTTTTTATTATAAGTTGAACCCTGCAGAACTACTTTTAAACATTTCTAGATCTAAGTTTGGCAGAGGTATGAAATAAAGGAAATAGAAACAGATGTATATCCTTATATATAAAGGACATTAAAGCTTGAGTTTATGATTTTACTTGAAATATGGTACCTAATCACCTGGTCTATATGAATAAAAGGTTTATGTTTTCTTTTGTAGAAGAAAATGAATAAAGACTATGTTGTGTTATTTTCATAGTAGCATACATATACTAAATCACACAATGAAACAAGGATATTTTATAAGTAAAACATAACCAGCTAAATAGTACATAATTTCATCAGAAAGTTAGTTTACATTTTTAGAGTTGAAAGAAGTAAGATATTCTACATTAATATTGTCACATCTCTTTATTTTTCATTTCTATTTTAAATACCTGTAATAGTCCTAAATTAACTCTATGTAATCACTGCCATTACTTATAATTAGTTATTAAAAAAAACACACCTAATGTTGTCTTAGTCCTTGAGATTTAGCCTTACTTAAAAAAAATGGCACACAGTATCTGTGTTAAAGTTAGAAACAAAACCCATAGAGTTTTGGAACAGAGTAACCATCTTATCAAGCTATATACAACTTAAAAAGTTGGAATAATTATTATTTAGGTAGACATAAAATGCACCTGAGTTTAGACTTAATTAGATAATCTCAGCAAGAGTACCATTTTTGTAAGAAATTTGAGAAATATGTTAGGTTTCCTTTATCTCTCAAAAGTAGTACCACCACGATCATTTTGTTGATTTCATGAGCACTTTTCTGTTCCATGCAGTATGCTAATTAAGGTATACATTTTAATCTTCTTTCCTTTTCATAATTCCTATAAGGTTCATATTTTAAGCTAGATTTTTTTAAACTAGTAGAACCTAATACCTAGAAATATTTATTAACTCCTCTAAGCCATGCATATAAGTAATAAGTACTCATATTTGCTCCTAAAGTCTATATTATATGCCATAATAAAAAATTAAATATGTTAAATATAGTATAAAAGATATGACCCAAACCCAAGGCAGGAATTACTGACAATTTTATTTTGATTTCTCAATTTTTTTTTTATTAAGAGTAAAAATAGGTACATGATTTTAAGAATTAACACTGGTATTCACAACTCTTTTTTTGATATAATGAATTATTCAGCTTGAACTTGAACATGGTATGCTGTTTGGCGGACAAAGATAATGGCCTGTCATTTTATGGTGGAAATATTTTTGGAAGATGTAGTAATTATTTATCTTTGAGGAAGTTTTAGAGTGAGCAACATGGTATTGACCACTAGAGGGCCTGAAATTTGCAGTCCTTGTTAATAATGTAGTAGTACTGATGGACACTTTTTGTCTTAGTTTGAGTGCATTTTATTTTTAGACAACCTATATGATGTGTTTTTTTCCCGTTATAAGAATGCCTCTGCTCTAAGTAAATCAAGCCCCAAATTAACAAAGAGCTCAAGAGGGCATCAGTCCCATTTGTCTAAGTCCTGGTGTTGTATGGATGAAAAGCAACATTCATTATGACAACAGGTGATAAATCCAAAGTAATAGCCAAATCAGTTAACATTTTTCCATTTCTAAACTGTCCTTAAGAAAATCATAGACCGGGTCACACTAGCCTCACAGTCTGGATTCATTTTACTAGCAATAAAGAATTGGTAGTTTTTGGAATTAGCAAGAATGTACTTGGTTTGTTCTTCAGCCCCTGTCATAAAAGGTTTTGCTCTCTTTGGTCTCTGTTCTTCAAGTCTGCCTCTGGTTAAGTTCGTGCAATCTTTGAAGTACTTGTAGGCTTCTTTTTTGAAGCTGGTTTCCCACCAGGGATGGTTTATGACAATATCAACAACAGTGACAACTGTGCTTTTGCTACCTTTGCCCTTGGGGTCTTCACGGGTGGCATTTTCACCAATGATCTAGTCATCAGTGTTACCCACTGTTCTATGGACCATCTCTCCCTCCACCTCCAGGCATAGGATCTGGGATCTCCCAGATCTTGTGGATGTTGAAGAATATATCATCATGGCTGATGAGGCTCTGGCAGATGACCATGAGGGTACCTGGAAAGAAGCAAGGGCAATGCTGGTTTAGCAGGAACCGAGAACTCTCTCCAACTGTGGTGCAGCAGGAGCAGTGCTCAAATGGAAGCTAGTAGAGAGCAAAAAACTGGATAGACATTGCACTAAAGGCTTCTGGTAAATTATGAAAAGGGAAATAAATACACTGACTATGGATCTCCTATGACTAACAAATGTTAAAATTAATTTTAATGTTTGTTGGAATCTTTATTTCTAAACAATTGTACCATTAGGATGGTTATTAAACAATTATTATTTTATATATTTCCCAGATAATCTTAATGAAATTGGAATATAATGTAATTGAAGTGAAGTAGTAGAGTTAACAATAAGGATAGGGAGAGGCCAATAAAATACCTACTGGGAAGAGAAACAAATAAAAGACTGGGAGAGGTTGCCTGGAGAGAAGGAAAGAAAAGATGACAAAGGAGCAAGGACAATTAACGAAAAAAAGAAAAAAAATTGAGTATTCTTCCCTTGGACTGGCATGCATTTAGCAATGTAAGCCTGGGATTGAGAGATGGGTCTAGATAATAATCATAATTATAAAAGCAACATTTATTGAATTTTTACTATGTGCTAGGATTCTACTAAAACAATTTTGTATATTAACTCATTGAAACATCACAAAAACCTCATGATATTTGTTCTGTTTTTCTTATTATTCTACAAATAAGGGAACAGAGACTTTCTCCATAGTCTCTTGCCCCACCCCCTATAAAAATTCAATAAGGGATGCGGTAGATATAAAGCAGCTTTCCTAAAGCAGACTTAGATTTAGGGTTTATTAAATTCAAATTCCAGGACAAAGCAATGATTCAGATGAGGATGTATCTTTCATGAGCTTTGGGAGAACTGAGGTCAGTGCATTTAATAGTATCTGATAGTAGGAAGCTAAATGTCATTTAAAAATATCTGGCAATTAGAAGTTGGGAAATTGCACCTGGTCCAAAATCTTGTATGGGGGACCAGGGTAAGAGAGAATGTTAGTAGAGTATAATGTTAGATGGCTAGATATTTAAAGGCTGATCTTGCCATAGATTCTTAATGGCTTTAAGTGGTGAAACAAGGCAAGACACAATAGGAAACAAATGCCTGATACACTAAGTATGCATAGCAATTTCTGGCAATTAAAGTTTTGGTCCAGCTAGTGGTAGGAAATCCTGCATTTTGGGTACTCTCTAAAGAGCTGAAAAGAAGTTTTGCAGGGTCATGACACTGACACATGGAATATTACCTAGAGGGAACACTATATGAAAGTGTATGATGGTTTTAAACATAAACACGCTCAAAGTTGTAAAACACCATAGTAAGTAAATATACCCAGGAAAAAAATTTCACATAGCAAGTGACAGATGAAGACATTAAATTAGCCACTGTTTTGGGCAAGATGTTGTTCATGGGTGACTCCAATAAGCATGATTATATAATATTCTCTAGGAATATTTAGCCAATTGAATGCAGGATAGATTAATGCATCCAACAAATAGGTGGATTTGAGCAGCAGAGTTGAGGTTTTGGCAGGAAAGATTGCTTGAGGGAGAAAGGAAAAAGGGAGTTAAAGACATTCATTTGAGAAATAATTATAGGGCAGAATCATGAAAAACAAGCTGGATAATATGATATGTTTAGACATGGCTTATGATGAATAAAGACGAATTATAGGGTCAAAGAATCAGTGGTCATGATGAGCTGGTGCATTACATGAGTGGAGTCCTATAGGGAATAGACTGACAGAATAGGAGATGACAATCAAAATGAGATGTCTGAAGGTATGACGTATGGGTCATGGAGAAAGAATGGAGAAAAAGATTATCAGAGCTAACGAAAGAAAAGAATTTAGAGGCCAAGGTGGTAGTTGGTCGTATAGCTGGGTTTTGAAATAGATAACCATAATGGCAGGAAAAGTATTAATGAGTGAAGAACAATGACTCAGAGGTTTATATGTGGCCTGAAAAGGAAGGATATAGTGTGGTGACGTATGAGAATGTATGTGTCAAAAGACATGAGAGTTTCAAAGGGAGAAAGGAGTGATTCTTTGGAAATAAGAACAGGAAGCAGAAAGGACCCAACCTCAAGCTCCAGGCCTGTATAGTACTTAAGCATGAGAGGAAAAAATAAAAACAAGTCCTTCACTTCACGGGTCCAGGAAAGCAGTGTTTTTAGGAACCAAGTTAAATATCAGCAAAATCTGAAGGACATGTTCAGTGAAAACATTAAGGAGGAGACTTTTCTGTTGTCAGGAAACAAGTTTGAGTGAAAGGGCTTGGATAGCCAAGAGTGTGGGAAATATGGTCAGCCCTTGAAGGCTGGGAACAGGGTATGGAGGAACATCTGTGTGAAACTGGGTCATCTGGGAACCTTGGACTTCTTGTGGTGATACAGGAGAGCTGGTGTTGAGGCATGATGGGATTTGTTTCAGAAGCCACAGGACAGTGATTAAAGGTCATGTGGTGGCTGGTCTTGCCTGCAGCTGGGGTGGTGCAGGTGGGGTGGTGGTGAGGAAATAGTCTCATCCCAGAGGCTTCAGAGCAAAGGATATCTAGAAATCTTGGGTCTAGTATTTCTGGTAAAAGAGCAGCAATTCGGTGCCCTTAGCTTCCCATTAAGGCCATTTCTACTAAGTACTTTTATTTATTGGGAAAATTCCTACCGAGTCTCGAAGCCCAAAAGTCCCCTGCTCTGTGAACCCTTTCCAAACCTCCACATCTCATGGTTAGTCATTTCCTCTGTAACCAAAAGAGATTTTCACAAATAGCTCTTTGGACTTGTATGGCATTTCATTGTCATTATTCATGTATCTGTCTCTCTCAGTACACACTGAACTTCTTGACCCACAATTTTTGGATTACTTTGTATCTGCACCACAAAGTGGATCATATCCACACAACGGGGTACCAAACTTAGGACCTATTAAGTGCTGGATAAAATTAAAGTGGATTAAAAGACTTTCATCGGCAGTGTTATGAGCCCTTGAAAGTTTCCTATGGGTAAACATTGTTCTGGGTTTTGTATGTATCCAATCTGGACTCGCGTATTGTCGGCCGGGGCTGCTCCATGAATACATTTCAGACTGGGTAGCTTGAACAACAGATATTTATTTCTCAGTTCTTGAGACTGAAAGTCCGAGATCAGGATGCTAGAATGGTTGGGTTCCTGGTGAAGTTCACAGCTGGCCCTCTTTTCATTGTATCCTCACCAGAAGAGCAGAGAGAGAAAAGAAGCAAGCTCTCTCTTGTGTGCTTCTTACAAAGCCCTAATCCCATTCATGAAAGCTCTATCCTCATGACCTAATTACTCCCCACAGTCCCTGCCTCCTAATATTACCACATTGAGGGGTATGATTTTAATGTATAAATTTGGGGGAGACATAAACATTCAGATCATAACAATAGATGACATTATTATAATTTCACAAGTAAGAAAGTTGGGAAGGATGTAAAACCAGGACTCAGTGCTAGTTTATCTGATTCTAAAGCCTTTCAATTCTATCAAATTGCTCTCCTGATTCTGCTTATGTTCTCATTCTAAGATATAAGAGTTTTACTATTGCCAATGCAGATTTATTACTATAGTAATAAAAATGGAGAAAATAAAAGTTGTTAATTTTGTTGTGATATTTACTATTTATTAATGTGACTCTTTTTAAAAAAAAAAAGATTATTTATTTATTTATTTGACAGATGGAGATCACAAGTAGGCAGAGAAGCAGGCAGAGAGAGAGGAGGAAGCAAGTTCCCCGATGAGTAGAGAGCCCGAAGCCCAGGACCCTGGCATCATGACCTGAGCTGAAGGCAGAGGCTTTAACCCATTGAGCCACCCAGGAGCCCCAATGTGACTCTTTAAAAAAAAAAAACAAAAATATCTTTCTGGAGCATAAATGATATAAAAGAGAAATGGCTTATATAATTCAGATTTGATCAAAACTTACTTAGGACAAAATATGCAAATTACACTCTGAGAATAATTTCCGCTCAGAATATGCAAAGAACTCTAATTCTACCTAAACAGAAAGAAATATGGAAATGTCCTAGAATGTCATGAAGTTTCACAGAAATTCTGATGTAGGTAGTAAAATATGATACTCTATTTTGCATTTAAATTATTTAAATTATAACACTCTTTTAGAATATAAGATGCCAAGTAGCCTCATGCATTATTAACTTCGTAGTACTCTCCGTCCCTAAGCAGAATGCAGTTGACTATCCAGGGCCCATGTTGGGCTTGGGCAAGTCCAAATGCCATAGGGTCCCTGCTGTGAATTCTATGCTGTAAATTGTGCAAGAGAATCATACAAATCTCCTTCATTGATAAAAGTTTAGATGTGTAAGGCCAGACTAGGTGTTCTCTGTCATTCTGGAGAGAGGAAGATTTTAGCCCGTCCTCAGATCTCAGAAGTAACAAAGAATCCTATTCTTCTGGAGCATTTGCAGGAGTATCAAGTTCAGTCTGGACAAATGAAAGGATTCCAGCTACTCAGTGATCAAAACATTCAATTGTTGATACTATGCATGTGACAGTAACTTGACTGTACGTAGGAGACAAACAGTACTTTTTGGAATAAGAAATGGTTGTGAGGATTGGTGTCCATAAAGAGATCCTTAATAGATAAAGCATTTATTTTATTCAACTTGATCCAACTGGCCAGCTAAATCAGATGATTCCATAAAAGAACTACAGCCAGTAGAACTCAATGTCTTGGATTATGTAGTTTGGTGGTTCATATCCAAATAGGCAGACAATTTGCAAATCATTACTTCATTTGATGCTTCATAGGCTTATCTTAAGGTTTATAGGCAAATGGAGCAGTAGCTGATTCATTATATAACTAAAGGTCTATATAGAGAAGAGTCCAGACTGCCAAAATTCGAATTTAACTCTGTGGGTTACAACCTCTGAAAGATTGGCACTTAAGTTTCTTTTCTTTTCTTTTTCTTTTTTTTTTTTTCTTAAGATTTTATTTATCCATTTGTCAGAAAGAGAGAGACAGAAACAGAGACAGAGACAGAGAATGAGCTGGGGGAGCAATAAGCAGAGGGAAAAGTAGACTCACTGCTCAGCAAGGAGCCCGTTGTGGGCCTTGATCCCAGGACCTTGAGATCATGACCCAAGCTGAAGGCAGATGCCGAACCGAATGAGCTACCCACGTGTCCTGGCACTTAAGTTTCATTGGTTAATCTGCCAAAACTGCTGGACTCTGACCAATCCTTTAGGGGCTTACCCAGGTTTAGCTATTTTAACACTCAACAATTTCTGTCTAGAGTAATTAAGATCAGACAGATTCTCTGACATAACTGCTAGATACATCTCAGTAGCATTTATCCTGTTGAGTATATAAAAATTTGAACAGGATACAGAAACAATAGGAGCTATTAGCTATTCTCAGCTGATTAAACTTATCAACTATGATCTCAGAAATCCTAACTTTCCCTTTAACTTTTATCTACTGACTCTCTTGGCCAGAGCTTTAAGTCTTCTCTTAAAATCAATTATCCTGATAAGACTTGGATGCTGAGGGAATAGAGTAAACCGGAAGTCAGGATTGGGGCTGGCCATGTAGGAATTATACTGGATGATATGGTAAACCAGAAAGGCAAGAGATTATGTTCAGAAGACAGATTATACAAAATATCAGAGCAATCAATATCCTTCTAAAATGTGCGATTCTATTTGCAATGAAACAAAAAGATTAGTCCTTATTTTCTCACCTAACATGCTCAGAATATATATTTCCTTTTCTTTACATTTTAACATGATGGTGACATAGTAAAGGAAAAGAGTCTGGGTGAGGGACATCTTTGGAGGTGGAACAGAGGAGGAAAGTTTTATGTTGGTACTTACAATGAGTTAAAATTTGTTTTTTAATAATATTAATAGGCATAACAAACAGCTCTAAGAAAGAGAGAAGGTGTGTATAATAGATAAAAAACTGAAGAGGAAATATTAACATGCTGTCAGAAATTTTGAGTTTGACACTCTAAGAATAAAGTATGGCTGGTTAGGATGAGGGTGAATTCAGAGAGGTAGAAGAGCTAAATATGAGTGATTGACTGCACAGGTCCCACTCCATTCCCCAACAAGGTTGCTGACTACTCCCAGAACGTATGAGCATCCATTTTTTCCAGGGGTACTGCCCTTCCATATCATCATAATTTTTGGTCTCTATGGGATCATCTAATTCAGCATACACATATACTATAGTATCTTTCACCTAGAAAATAAAAACAAAAACTGTTTTTATAACATCTTCTGTTCATGTTATACTCCTTTGTAGAAAAACTCAAGGAAGAATTGTCTCTCTCTTTTATTCTCTCTTGAACCCACACCACAAGTCCTTCTTCCCTAGTCAGCTAAAATTACTCTTGTCAAGGCCACTTGTGACCTTTTGTTACTCAATCTAACAGTCTATTTTTAGTCCCCAAATTACTTGTCCTCTCGTAGAATTTGGCACAGTTAATTAGTACTCTTATTTTGAAGCACTATCTTCTCTTGGATTTTAGGACAACACTCCCTCTCCTATCTCACTCATCATTTCCCCGTCTACAGTGGGTTCCTCTTCATTTTCTCAGTCTCTAACTCTAGGAACCTCCCAAACTCAGTTTTTGGATCACCACTGTTCCTTAATTGCATTCACTTCTCAAGTAATCTCCATCTAATTTTATGTTGCTAAATGATATCTATACTATTAGATTCCAAAGTTCATGACTCCAGCCTAGACTTTTCTCCTCAACTTCACTTTCGAACATACAGTTATCCACTTGACATGTTCACACGGATAAAATAAACATCTCAGACTCTTTTTGTCCCTAACCACACACCTGATCCCTCACCCTAAACATGTGAATCTGTTCTTTCAGTAGTCTCTATAAGTCATTGTACAGTTAATGAAAACTTTATCTTTGAAGTTGCTTAAGACAAAACTCCACAGTCTTTCTTGTTTCTTTTCTTCATCTCACATCCAATCCATCAGCAAACTTTGTTGGTTATACCTCAAAATATATCCTGAATCTGTCATTTCAACATCTCCATTGCTACCATTCTCATTCAAGACACCATTAACCCTTGCCTCAATTACTGCAAGTCACTAACTGGTCTCCCTACTTCTGCTCTAGACACCTACAATCTATTCTTCATCCAGCAGTTGGTATGAATTTTAAAGAACATGTCAGATTATGTCATTTCTTTCTGCCCTCCGTAAAATCCAAAGCCTCTTCTCTGACCCTCAAAGCCCTACATGATCTTCCTCCGGCTACATCTCTGTGTCCAGCTACAACCACTCTACACTTTGTTTACTCTGCTCCAGCCATATTGGCCTCCTTGCTGTTTCCTGCCTTTTTACCTGTCATTCCCTCCTCCTAAAGGGGATAGAAAACCAAAGCATGATGTTCTTCCCTCATTTCCTTTTTGTCTCCTTTTAAATGTCCTCTTATTATGAGGCATATACACCTTTTCCAGATTCTGCCTGTCCTTGAAGCTCTGTAGGGTGTTGGACTAGAGTCCTCCCTGGATTATTGGCTTAGACTCTAGGCCTCAGAAGCTGATCTAGTACCTGCCCTGCAATTTATCTTTCCTGACTCCAGTTAATCTCTACAGCCAGTGGCTGGCCCTAGCCTTGGCCCAGTCTAAGTCTGCCATTGATTGAAACCAGCCACCCAACTGGAGCACTTCGTCAAGTTGGCAGGTCAGTTCCCTAGCCTGTTGTTCCATATTGCAATAATTGCTATTGTCCCTTTGGACTCTGATGATAAAAGAGAGGCATCTTTACAGGTTGTAGGAAACACAGCAGTGAGGGGTGAGACATGGAATCAAATGTGCCAGCCGACTGGTCTTGGCTTCATAATAGCTCTTGGATATATTCCGATCTTTCCCTAGAATTTCTTTCACAAAATCAAGTAAATCATACTGTGTCCAAGAAATAAATATGAGGGCACCTGGTGGCTGAGTCAGTTAGCCGCTGTCTGCCTTCTGCTCAGGTCATGATCCCAGGGTTGGAGTCCCACGTCAGGCTCCCTGTTCATTGGAGAGTCTGTTTCTCCCTCCATCTCTGTGCTCGCTCGCTCTCAAATAAATAAATAAATAAATCTTAAACAAAAAGAAAAAGGAAATAAGCTTTACTTTGATATAATTCAAAAAAATATAACTGTATTTCTTATAAATGTGATTGAGAGTTTATGGTATCAGGAATTGGGCAAAAGTAGAAAGTGACTTTATTATTCAAGAAGAGAAAAGTTTAAACACTTTTTAATAGATTTAAAATTAAAGCAAGATGACTCATATTAGTATTTGCAAATTATTTACATTTAGAAATCACATAGGCCTCTACCTTGAACTGGAAATCTATTGGCATTTCTAGCAATTTTAAGTTTAAAGATAATGAGCTAAATGGAAATTCAGCATGATAAAATTTTTTTAAATCCTGGCCAGGAAGAAAGGCTTCAAGAAAATTAGATGAAAGAGATTGAAGTATTTTTAAGACCAAAATACCTTGACCATTGTTATTTGAATAGCAATTTAAATGGACTTTCCTATTGTCATTTTCCCTCTCTCCTCCCTTTCTGTGAGCAAACAATCCTTTGTCTGAAACAGGCCACTGACATGCTTAAAAGCATCTGTTGCCCTCCAGCTTCTGAAGAATCAAGCCCCAAATTCATTGCATGGCATGGAAGCTCTTAAAATTCATCCCTGACCATCTGTCCATGGCTGTAGTTTTATCTGTAAAATTGGGGTTCCCCTAACTATTCAGGCAGCTTTGCTCTTCCAGGCCTTTGCTTGGATCATTTTTCCCACCCAGCAATGCTGTTATCCTTTTTTCCTGGCAGGGAGAATCCAGCATATTCTTTAAGTCCAAATCAAAATTCACGGCCTACGGAAGGTAGTTATTCTCATTGAAGCAGGATTTTAAAAATCTTTTCTCATTGATCAAGGTGAATTACAGTAAAGGTGTTAAAACATAGCTAAGGCTAGTATTTATAACATAAGGACATAAGACATGCTTACATAGAGTTTCTTCATTCAAAACTTAAGTCATTTTATAAATATCAATAATAAATTGTCTTTGCCTCCAGAATAGAAAAATAATACGAAATTAAGTGTGATGTTATGATCAAAAATACCCACGTAAAGCCCACTGGATGTTTAACACACCAGTAGCCCCTGGGAATACATTATATTAATTCTAATGTTTGCAAGGGCCAGAAACAAAGGAACGTTGAAGGAGTTCCTTGCTTTAGGAAGTATTCAAAAATATTTGCAAGACACATTTAATTAACAGTGTGAGTGTGTATGTGTGTTTGAAGGATCTAAGACATGGCTAAAGTTTTTTCAGAAGTGTTACAGGTAAAGGACACATCAGTGGAACTGGACAGTTATGCTATGCTTTTAAAACTGTTAATATGAACTTATATTGCTTGCTAGTATGGTCAAAGATTTTTTAAAAGTCCTGAGAATTTCTTGGGCAGCTGGGTAGTAAATCCAGCAGCCAACCCAACTTATTATCTTTTTTTTTGTCTTGATGATTCTTATTTTATAGCCAGAGTTATGAAAAGCCAAACATTCAAATTATAGGCCTGCTTCCTGTGTGCACTGGCAGGTTCTGTCTGTCTGGCAGACAGGCCTCTGTGGCAAAATTCAGACCTCTCATGTTCTAGAAAAGGAAAATGTTGTTGATGACTGGCCTACAGGCCCTGATTCAGAAAGAGTCTGAGTCATGATGGATACGTTACAAAAAAATTATGCCAGCATTGGAGTCATCTAATTCAAAACTATTTAAAAAAAATAAAAGAGGCACAAAAGCAAAAGATAGTTTTAATGACATTTGTTACCTTGGATATACCAGGTGTTACATATCTGTTGCTTTTCTTGTTCAAAAGGAAAGCCTATTAGACAAAAGCGTGACAAAGGAAAGGAAATCCTGACATGATTTAATGAGCTTATTGCTAGTTTTCATTTAGATGATATTTTTTCCCCACAGGGTTATGAAAAATGTCAGAAGATACACAGAGCTTTAGGTAGGATTATTCCATTAAATTTAATGGCTCTGTTTTATGATTCAGAGTATAAGCATCTTAATCATTGCAATAATCATTGCAATAAATGTTTGTAATAATATCTACTGTAGCTCATTTTCTTATTTATTTTCCCTTCCCAGTTTTATTCATTACCCTTATATTATATCCTTTAGGGACTGTATGTCTATAAATATTCAAAGGAATATTAATTATCACATGTTTTAAACACTATTATTTATCGATGTTATTCTAGAAATTTAATTAAAAATGTAAAATCTCTTCAAACAGTCTAGAAAAGTGCATACTTATAAACTAAAATGTATATTGTTTAGGGGAGAAACAAAAACTAAATAAATAAAGGTGTGATAGGATCAAACTGCTTTTGGTTAGATGTGACAGAAACTCCAATTAGTGTATCATAAATAAATGGAGTTAAATTTAAATCTAATGGTCAATGGTTTAATGGAAAAAATAATTATGGTGCTAGGATTTATAAAGAGAACCATAGCATGAAGGAACAGAATTTCTTTTTTTTTTAAGATTTTATTTATTTATTTGACAGACAGATCACAAGTAGGCAGAGAGGCAGGCAGAGAGAGAGGAGGAAGCAGGCTCCCCACTGAGCAGAGAGCCCAGTTCAGGGACTCGATCCCAGGATGCTGGGATCATGACCCAAGCTGAAGGCAGAGGCTTTAACGCACTGAGCCACCCACACACCCCCGGAATTTCTATTTTTATAATGACTATTAATCAGGTTTTATACCAGAGTCATGATAGATTTGGGTTCTGCAAATTGCTTTGTAATGTGGAGAGTTTGCAGTGAGATTCAAAGAACAATCCATTTACAGCTTAATATTGAGGAAAAATTTCTTGTGCTAAATACCACAACCAAAATGAGTTGGTGATGAGATTGGGGTGATCACCAACAGCTGATAGACGAGCTCACTCTTTTAAAATTAATGATTCCTTCCATCACAGGTATCTCTCAATTCCTCTAGTATTTAAAAGTGTAGATGTTGGGAGGGTCACTTCAATGCTTCTGGAGACCACAGATTCTATTACTTGCTCAATTACCTATCATTGTTTTAAATTGAATTTCAAGTTCTGTGCAAAATCAACAAAACTTGTTCATTGACTAGCCAGCAATATCGATAGTCAGCTGAGGATTGTAAACTCTGTGGTGGCTTACACTGTGTATTAGTTATCTATTGCTGAGTAACAAATAATTCCCAAATTTGGGGGCTTAAGACAACAAACATTATTTCCTAGTTTCGAGGACCATGCATCTATGGATGGCTTAGCCATGTGCTTTCACCACAAGACTGTAATAAAAATGAAAGCCGCGGCCATGATCTCTCCCGAAGGCCTGACTGAAGGAGGATACAATTTCAAGTTTGTTTACATGGTTATTGGTAGGATTCAGTTCCTCACAGACTTTTGGACTGAGGTCTCAGTTCCTTACTGACTGTTGGCTGGTGCTGTACGAGCCTCTCCATAGGGCAACTCGCAACCTAGCAGCTGTTTCCATCAGATTGAGTGAATACGTGAGTAAGAGAGAACATCACATCCGCAGCCACAGTCACTTTGTCACCTAACCATGAAAGTAGTCCATTATTTTTGCCATATTCTATTCATTAGATCAGTGAATCACTAGGTCCAGCCCACGCTCAAGAGGAGGGTTTATTATACAAGGGCAAGAATACCAAGGTGTGGGTATAATTGTTCACCATATGTCCATTTACAGATGGGGAAACAGAGAGTTTTCATAACATTTTCAAGCAAAACAGATAGTAAATCTAGGATCTGGAATAATCAAATGAGGTGTGGTTAATTTCAAAGCCCAGAGTGTTTACATTGCAACACATTACAACCTCGTGGCAATGAAAGAATAAGAGAGTAAGGTAGGGGATTTTTGTTTGGTATGAAGCTCGCAAAATTGCAGGTGGCTCTGATCCAAGGCTAGGCAATAAGTCAAAGGTACAAACTCCCAAACAGACCCACACGTATATAGTCACTTGGTTTTTAATAATGTTGGCATTTCGGAGCAATAGATTAAGGAGTGTCTTTTCAGCAAATGGCACTGGGTTGATTGGATATCCATATGGAGCAAAATGAATTACATCACACACAAATATTAATTTGTAAGTAAAAATGTGTATAGTAAAACACTACCTTTTTAGAGGAAAGCATAAGAAAATGTCTTCATGAATTTGGAATAGGCAAAGATCTCTTTAAGGTAACACCGACAGCACTAATCATACTAATTGTATCTGGTCTACAATGGAATTAAAACCTTCTATTAATCAAAAGATTAATAAAAATTTTAAAAAGTTTAATACATCAGAAAGACACTTTGTGGACAAGATATTTAAACCCTTTATAACTGACAACATTCTGTATCCAGGATATATAATGAAGGACTTATAAGTAAGTGTGAATGCAAAAGAGAGCCTGATTTAAAAAGGGGGCAGGGACGCCTGGGTGGCTCAGTTGGTTAAGCAGCTGCCTTCAGCTCAGGTCATGATCCCAGCGTCCTGGGATCGAGTCCCACATCGGGTTCCTTGCTTGGCAGGGAGCCTGCTTCTCCCTCTGCCTCTGCCTGTGCTTGCTTGCTTTCTCTCCCTCTCTCTCTCTGTCAAATAAATAAATAAAATATTTTAAAAAAATAAATAAAATAAAAAGGGGGCAAAAGAATTAAGCAAGCAGAATATGATACCCTAATGGTGAGTAAATAGATAAAAAGAAAAATTAACCTCCATGGCAATCAGAAAAAGCAAATTAAAACTATAATGAGATGTAACCATACACCCATAGGATGACTAAAGTTCAGCAAAATTAAACTTATAATCACAGCATTTGCAAGGATGGAAGCTGGTAGGATCATAAGTTAGTGCAATCACTTTTGAAAACCCTTTGGCATTATTCACTAATGGTGAACATATATTACCCTATGACCTGGAAATCCTAGGTTTACACCAAACCAAAATGGGACAAAATACATATTTCAGATTCCCCTTATGGATATAATTTTGATAGACCCAGAATGGAAACACCCCAAATGTCCATAAGCAGTAGAATAGGCAACATAGGTGATACAGCAATGAGACAGAAAAGAACAACATGGAGGATTCGACAAGCATCATACTGATGCCAGCTGGGCAAGAATATGTTCTATGTGATTCTGTCTATATAAAGTTCAGTAAGGGGTGGATAGCTAGTAAGATATTTGAGAGGTCAGGTTTCCAAGCATACAGTAGAAGAAAAATTAGCTCCACTAGAAAACATATTGTTATAGATAACAACAAACCAAATTAATGAATTAAAGAAAATTAAGTTGGTAAAAATTTTTTTGAATTTCCTATTCATTTAAGTACTCCATGTATTCTGAGTTTTGTCCCTTGAAATAGTATTTTTTTTTTAAGATTTTATTTATTTATTTGACAGACAGAGATCACAAGTAGGCAGAGAGAGAGGAGGAAGCAGGCTCCCCACAGAGCAGAGAGCCCGACGTGGGGCTCAATCCCAGGAGCCTGCGATCATGACCCGAGCCGAAGGCAGCGGCTTAATCCACTGAGCCACCCAGGTGCCCCGAAACGGTAGTATTTTAAACTGTCTTGACCTCTCTCCTTTGTAGTGGTAAAATTTTTATCCACATAAACAAGTCTGATGAATGCACCCAGAGATTTTTTAAAAATTACCTTAAAAAGCAAATTAACTGAAGTAAATCTTCTAAAATAAATTTTAGGACTCACTGGCTTTTAATAGTTACGTAGTCCTAAGATTTGAGAGCAAACCTTTTAGGAAATTTCAGCAACAGCAGGTACATAGACAAGGCATAGAAATGGTTACAGCGATACTGGCACACAACATTACCTTTTGTGCATATGTAATGGGTGATTATGGGATGGCTGTTTGGTTTGGAAAATTTAATTAATTTCTAGACAGAAGACTAGATGCTGGCAATGCTCTACCATGTTTTAAATATTTCTGAAAATACATTTCTCTAATTAGAGCCTTAGATAATTTAATTCAGTAACCTGATTTTATAACATCTCTGTAACTCTCTCTTCCTATGTGAAAACTCATACTCTGGCTTCGCAAAAGCACAAAAAGGGATTTAATAGCTAGTAATTTAAAACTCCTATTTGCATATGGCATTTTATCCGAGCAAGGTTGACATGATTGTGTACATAATTAGTATTTAGGATCCTGCAGAGCATCCTAAAAGTAAGGGCATACATTTCTTCACTCCTGATGTAGAGTCAAAGACGGCAGCAGGGAAAACACTCTCTGTTATAGTCATCTTAAGTCTGGCTAATCGTAGAATACAGGAGCCTCTTACCCTTTCTGCATTTTATTTCCAAAGATCAATTTCCTTTTCTTGAAAACACTCACAAAATCAAGAGGGGAGCGCATCTCTTTGATGTGTTTTATTTATTATAAGTATACATAATGCATCAGACTAAGCTGTCTGTCATGTATAGGACATGTAGGTGCACATTATCTTTAAAGTCTGTGTCAAGAAAACTAACTAGCATTGCACTGATTAGGTGCATGTGTAGAGTGGACTGAGAGTCTGACATCCGGTCTCCACAGCTAGACCATCATCTAGCTGTGTCCACATAGGAAATCAATGAACATCCCCAAACCTTATTTTTCTCATGCATAAAATAAGGGTGTTGGGCTCATTTAAACAGGTACAATGTTTTCATCTTGCTTTATAAAATGATGTGGCAGCCATGTGATGAACAGTGTTTACAACTCAAAGGGCAAAAATTACATGGAGTACAGCATGCTAGACTCCTGTAAGAAAATGGAGAGAATATTGAAGTACTGGATCAGGAGTCAGGAAATAGAGAGAATCCCAGCCCTGTTGTTACTAGCTTTGGAGTGTTGAGATAACATCACTACCCTTTTAAAAACTTCAATTTTATTCTCTTTAAAATTTCTACCTCTAGGAGGACTCACTGTACACATCATTTTGGGTTATCCACGTTTCTCCTGGAGCAGCCTCAAGACTGAGACTGTGTGTGATCTGTACACGACTTGTGATATATTCCATGCACATTTTAGAGATAATAAAGACTCTAACTGAAAGCATATTAGATAAACCAACGAACCAGCCGAAGCGACAGCAAGTGTACTGAAACCCAGGGTTGTAGCAAGGGGAGTTGTTGGAAGTGCTGCTTGGTTCAGGATATTGGTTGCCCACCCTGCAGACAATCACAGTTTCTGTCTCTTATTTAAATTCTTGTGAGGTCATCTGATTTGGTGTCACTCAGCCAGTAGACTGGATACACTCCAGTCAGAGTCCAGTGCTGGAAAAACAGCTGTGGTCTAAGTGGTGGAGTT
>ML099055.1:0-20232 GCA_003697995.1 Taxidea taxus jeffersonii
GGCTAGAACCAGTCTAGATATATGATCAATCTACTAATACTGAGGTTGGAGGTTTAATCTCTCAGTATACACAAATGAGAGCTCCTCTCGAGAAATAAATGTAACCTTAGAATCTGATTCTTTGTATGTTTCAAGTACAACGAATTCCCAACAACATGAATAAATAATATCACCTTACATTTAAGAAGCATTATGTTCTTTTATGATACTTTCTGATAAATCTCGCATCTCTAAAAACTTATGTAAGTCAGCCTGGAATTAAACACTTGCCATGAAAAATCACCACGATTCCATCAAAAGCTGACTCCACATTCAACTTTAACCTCTATGTTCAAAGCTAGAGAAATAAAATATTGTCATTACAGGAGTTAAAGGCCTCCGATCTTTCCGAGCGTGATATGAAGCATGACTCCGCATCCCAGGAGAAATGAGATAGCAACATGCTGGAGCGTTTCAAAGAAAGAGTAAGACACAAATCAGAGCTTTTACTAAGGCAAAAGAAGTCGAAGCATCAAGAAATTTCTTCCAACCACGACCATAATGGGATCTTCGGGGTAATTTAAAGCAGCCTCTTGCCCACAGTATTGATCTCTGTGTCCTCAGCACCGGGCACCATGCTTGACACATAGGAAGGCTTCGATAAGGAGGGAATGAGTGGGTGAGTGAATGAGAGTGAATAAATGCAGCAAAGAAATGCATTTTACTGTAGTTCTTGGCAGGGATCCATCCAACCTCAGCTTAAATACTTTCAGTAACCAGAAATTCACTCCCTCCAGAGGTCAATTCCATTACTAGACAATCCCAATAATTACATCACACACACACACTCTCATATTCAGCCAAAGAGAACCCCCATCTTGCTGCTTTCGAAGGTCTGTAGTTTGGCCATCTATAGCCTCTACTCCCTCTTTCATATGTGGACGCCTTTGAGCTCTCCTAGGATGCCTACAAGCAAAACACACTCAGTTCTTTCAACAACTCATGCTGACAGGATCCACTGCTGTCCTAGTCACCTGTTTCTACATTGTCAATATCCAGCTCAAACCTTAGGCCCCCAAAGTGAATACAACATGCTGGATATCGTGATCGAGATGCACAAGGCGCGGCAAGGAAACCACATCCCGAGCTCTTCCGCTGACAGTGCTCAAGTCTGCCTCGGCGTTTATAGCCGCCACAACACACTACTGGCTCATACAAAAGTTATGGTCATTTAAGACGCCCTTTTATTTTTCGTGGTAAGTGCAGCCAAGTCAGGCCTCCCCACTTTGAACACAGGTCCTGTGAGGAACAGATTAAAACCACCGAGGAACTGACTTTCCCAAAATGGCCTTTTATATTGCCCCAATAGCTGATAAATGATTTTCTACATCTTTAAAATTTTAGTGATAATGAAGAGCCTACATCGGGGGGTCTTGTAATTGGGAGGGGGAAAAAGGACATTAAGTGACAGGTGTTCTTTTTTCAAATTCACTTTTATATCATCTTCCTTCTGGGATCACTAAATGTTCCTAGGTAACAATTTATGTTGAAACACAAAACAAAACAAAACAAACAAAAACAGAAACCCCGAGCTGAAAGGAAACAAAACAGTTACCTCTAAGCAGTTATACAAGAGACAGTCATTGTACTACTCCTCTTTTTTAAATATAGTTTCCTAATTTCCTGTGAGAATGTGTACATTTGGGGGGGGGGTCAAACCATGTCACTGAGGGGCTTCAGAGAAACTGTGAAGGGCTAGGAGGACAACGAGATCAATGACTTTGGCCCAGCTGACATCTTCCCAGTTTTAGAGGTGCCAAAAGGAGGAAAACGTACACTTTTTATGCTGGAAAAAAAATTAACTTCATTTAAAATAAGTTACCACTTCACATTCTTCTCTTGTAACACAATTTACAAAGGATTTCTCATGTGTTATTTCATTCTGTCCCTAATTGTCTTTTAAAAATCCCCGCCAAGAATTAGAATGTACAGCAAGGGATTCAAGCCCCAGCCCTGTCCTCGGTTAGATAAACAAGCCAGTGGAGCTGCATTCCTCTATCCACCAAAAAGAAGCAAGAACGTAGATCTCTTTTGACAGGATGGCTAATGCTGGCCCTTTGCGAGGTACTATGCAATTTGTACAACCTTTTCAGTACGTAGTTAAGCTGGGATTCAGACCCAGGTCTTTCTGCCTCCAGAGTCTGAACTTGTAGCTACTATACCATATAGTGTGGTCAGGCAATTTGAGAGGTATTTTGCTTGGTTAACAGCCCCGGTTTATTAGTTACGTTGATGTCAGGCAGGTTACTCAAGGCCTCTCTCTGTCTCAGTTTTCCCACCGAGCAGTAACCAGCGGTTACTATAAGCCCACATCCTGCCAAGGGCTAGAGAAAACACATGAACTAACATGGCCACAGGTCTGGGAATTGTAGGTGGACATTTCAAGGCCATTATTCAGCCTACCACAAATGTCCTTTCCAGTCCTAAAATTCCATAAACTAGGGATTCTATTTTAGCTGAATAATCCAATATATACTATATAAATTACTTTTGGATAACAATTATGTATACTTCCTTTATTCCAGTAAGTTTTTCATCTTAATTAATTTGTTTGTTTTGAATACTATCCTTGCTTATCTTTCAATTAATCCATCTGGCCATCATCTTTATGCTTAAACTGACATGTCTTGGGCCAAAGAAATCAAAGAGCTCTAAATGTATTTGCTGTTATTGTAACATTTGATTAGCTACAGACTGCATAAAGACATTATATCTGTTGAGCTAGTTGTGAGGAGGAAATAATGGCAAAGCTAACCAATATGTTATGCTGAATATCCCCAAGGACAGATCATTTTATATCTGTTGGCATAATAATTTATTATACTGAACCTTAAGACTCTAATGTTGGGGGAAAACACACGCAAGGCTCTTACAAGAAAATGCCAGTGTTTTGAGAGAAATAACAGAACACACTGAATTTGTAGAAATATATATGTGCACACTGATAAGTCAATGTGAGTTAATAACAATTCTGGCCCATGTAACTGGCTTATCTCCAAAGTATGTATTAAAGTTAATTATACCAGACATTGGTTTGGCCATGACCAGTAATTTCCAGGAACTAATGGCCAAAGCTCATCAATGTTCCATCATCGTATGAAGAATATCCAGAATTTGAAAATGCAAAGCCTACTAGCCTTTTAGTTCTTCCCTTTGAGCCATGAAAATTATCTCTATTGTGCACATGCTTAACAAACCAGAATCAGCTGTCCCTGTCCACAACAAGATTCTGCAGAAGGAAAATAAGTACAAAACTGAGATCACAAAAAGATCTTCCAGGTTCCCAGAACTCTCTTCATGTATCTCCTCCTTAGGTTGCACTGCAACATAGTAACATCACAGTAACATAGGTGGCTTACTTATCAGCTCCCACAGCACCTGACATTCCTTCTAGGGACTCAATGGGAAGGAAGAAGAGAAAGGGTTTTAAGTAACACCGTGTCACCAGTAAGGTACATTGACTCATAGATGTTCTACATCTCTTTTTAGAGAAAGATTTAGGGAAGTAGTAAAGAATTACAGTGAAAGTTTTGGAAAACCACTGCCCAGATTCCCAACATTTGGACAGTTCACATCTGTATGCCTCCCTTTCCTCTGTGCTTAGTGGGATTGAGAACAAACCTCTTCAGAGGATTATTGTGAGATTTAAGTGAGATAGTTCACATAAAGGGTTTTTCATACAAAGTACTTTAGACCAATACCGAGCATAATAAGCCTTTAATAGGCTTATTATTATTATTATTATTAACCTTCAATGATAATATTCTATTCAAGTACATCTGCATAATATAAATGCTCATGGTATTTCTTAAAATAAATGTACCTTTTAATAACCATTTATATAAAAATACCCATTTTTACATTAAAACAAATGTTGGTTTCACGTCAACATTTCTGGGTTGGTTTTCTAATTTTACCTTAAAATTCCAGTAAATAGCAATATAGTCCAAAAAAAGCCAGTTCTTTGTATTCACAACTACATCAAAAGACTAAAAGAATGATATAGTCAATAAAGACTGGCCAGTAACTGTGAATATGGGACTCACTGGGAACGTGTTCATGACTAATATGCAGATACGCACTTCTTTGATAAAATCAGATTTCAAAAAGCCACATTTAACCATTCCAAAGATACTATTAGGCAAAAGAATACGGTTTCCTCCACTGATAAATACAACAAGTGTCATCATTGTCAGGATAATTGCCTCACTTATCTTGAAGCAAGAATAATTTCAAGAAAAAAGATTCCATCCAATTCCTTTTTGCTCTTTTCCTTTCTCAAATATGAAAATGATAGTTTTGTGTGAAACATTATATAATAAAATACTATAAAGATGCAATAAAATATAATAAACACTAATGCCTCAGTCCCTAATTAAAAGTCCCTGAGAGACCCAGGCACAGCTCAAAAAAAGGGGAATATTCTACTCAGATAAAACAATGTGATCTTCAAAGACTTTTAAATTACCCAAGAAAGAACAACAACAAATAAGAGTGGGAACAAGAGTGATTTGTAAATTTCGTGTTAACAGGGTAAAACGTGGTAAAAAGGCAAGTCAGAAAACATGTTTTCTAAGCTTCTTTTATAACACATGATGCTATAAACCCCATTCTTACACTTTTTCACAACTTCCCATTAGATTTCAGACACCACATGTTCTAAAGGGGACACAACGATGTGAATTCCCATGATCATGGGCCATGGAGACAATATGTCCTGACCAGGGTGTGTTACAGCAGTTATTCTAAGACATGTGGGACTAGTAAAGAGAGCATAAAACATTCACCACACAGATCCTACCACAACTGCTCAAATAAACTACATTTTCCTTCTTGCATTATGGAAATATCCAGATTTAGCTCAGCAATAAAACATGAAGAAGAGCCAAGTGACCCAACTCAACAATAAGACAAAGAAACTACAGAGACAATGGGGCCTCACTCTACAGTATTTAGTGTTTTCTCCATTTTGCTGCCTCCTACTATTATAAATACTGCAAAGGATCTTCAGATAAAAAAAAAATCCTTTTATAACCTTCAACTATTTGGTCATACGTTTTTGCCAGTCACTGCACAGAATGTGTTTTCACACTCAAGATGTTCAAAGGGTTCGTTTCCTTTCTCTTACTGTGTTTTATATTTTCAAATATACATTGACAACATTTGGGAATTCTGCCCTCCCAGTGTTATCATCCCACAATTTCCCTAAATATGTTACTCTAAGGTCCTAGGAAGTTGACAAATTAATGAGGAAAAAGACGAAACAAAGGGAAAATTTTTTGAAGTTTCGC
The DNA here is from genome assembly GCA_003697995.1 of Taxidea taxus jeffersonii. Lineage (NCBI taxonomy): Eukaryota > Metazoa > Chordata > Mammalia > Carnivora > Mustelidae > Taxidea > Taxidea taxus. The sequence goes on from ML099055.1 coordinate 5,331, forward strand.
TTGTTGAAAGCCTATTTATTCTTCCTGCTTTTAACCATAAATATTTATAAACCAATAAAAACCTTAAGAGTCAAAAGAGAGGGTTGGGGTACGGGCTGTGGATGGCTGGCAGCCACCAGGCAGCTCGGGAGCCAGGCCCCAGGGAGCTGCTGCTTCCTCGTGCCATTACGGGCAAAGTGAAGTCATGCTTCCACACTCAGCACAGGTTTTGGGGAGTGTGGAAACATTCCACTTGCACACTCCTAAAAATGAAGTCACTTCACCATTTCTCTCTTCATTCCCCTACCTCAGGATTCCTCAGATTTTTGTCACTTACTATCCAAAGCTCTCCAGTAAAAGAATGTTTTCAAGAGTGCTAATGATGACGTATTCCTCAGGGAGAATGCCATCCAATTCCTCGAGCAGGAATGTCTTGGTCTGACAGGGCTGCTGTAACAGAATACTATCAGCTGGGTACCTGAAACAACAAACATGTCCGCCTCCCAGTTCTGGAGGCTGGGAAATCCGAGATCGAGGCACTGAGAGACCTCTGCCCTGGTCTGGAATTGAACCTATAACACCCCCAAGCAAGGGAAGCCAGAAGGCTGCGGAATAAAGTCGTCAAAGACTGGAGAGAAGATAACCGTCACCAAGGAATTGTAAGGTATATAAAAAGAGATGAAGAAAACTAATTATTAATCTCTCACTAAAGAACCTTTAAAAGATAGGTTTCACAGGCCGTTTGTCTTTCTCTGAGTTATTTTGCTTAGCACGATACCCTCTAGATCCATCCATGTTGTTGTAAATGGCAAGATCTCATTCTTTCTGATGGCTGAGTAATATTCCATTGTGTATATACCACATCTCCTTTATCCACCCATCAGTCAGTAGACATGTGGGCTCTTCCATAATTTGGCTGTTGTAGATAATGCCGCTATGAACATCCGGGTGCACTATCCCTTTGAATTAGGATTTTTGTGTTCTCTGGGAAACTGCCTAGTGATGCAATTACTGGATCATAGGGGTGGTTCTAGTTTTAACTTCTTGAGGAACCTCCATACTGGTTTCCACAGTGGCTGCACCAGCTTGCATTCCTACCAATGGTGCAGGAGGGCTCCCCTTTCTCCATAGCCTCACCAACACCTGTTGTTTCTTGAGTTGTTCATTTTAGCCACTCTGACAGGTGTGAGGTGATCTCTCATTGTAGTTTTGATTTATGTTTCCCCTGATAATCAGTGGTGTTGAGCACCCTTCCTGTGTGTCTGTTGGCCATCTGTATGCCTTCTTTGAAAAATGTCTATTCACGTCCTCGGCCCATTTCTTAACTGGATTATTTGGTTTTTGTGTGTTGAATTGTATGAGTTATTCATATGTTTTGGATACTAACTGAAACGGACTCTTACCTGTAGAGAACTGGTGATTACCAGAGGGGAGGGGGGGGAGCAATGGGGGAAACAGGTGATGGGAACTAAGGAGGGCACTTGTGATGAGCACCAGGTGATGTATGGAAGAGTTGAATCACTATATTGTACACCTGAAACTAATATACACCGTAGTTAACTGCATTTAAAATAATAATCTAAAAAATAAAAATAAGAGTTAAAACAGACCTTAAAGATTCTCCCATCAACTACTTCCTAAGGCAGGACTCCTTTATTTAGAATTACACCAAATATGTGTGCACTGTATTCATCACAAAACAGGTTGGGAGCTCCACTGCAGATGCAAGGAAGAGTCCCTGGTCTGGGCCACGTACACCTTAAGGATTCTTGTACTCTATGTTTGCAGGTGGCAATGCTCCATTCTGAGCAGGGCCCGTGAAAGTAGTAAAAAGATCTTGGCACCTGGGTGGCTCAGTTGGTTAAGTATCTGCCTTCGGCTCAGGTCATGATCTCAGGGTCCCAGATCAAGCCCCTGCATCCGGCTCCCTGCTCAGCAGGGAACCTGCTTCTCCCTCTGCCTCTGCTGCTCGTCCTGCTTGCACTCTCTCTCTCTCTGCCAAATAAATAAATAAAATCTTTTTTTAAAAATCTGTTACTATATTCAATTATTTTTGTAACCTAATTAGCATTTCACCTGTGGAAAATACGGTGGGACCTGAAAAGGCAGGTTCTTTTTGTTTGTCACAATCTGATCACAACTTCTGATTGACAGCTACACGTCACTGATTAAAAGCACAAGGAAGTTTTTTTTTTTAAATAAATAACTGTAGTAAATGCAGTTTAGAATAAAAATTTATAAAGCATGAAGCAGGCCAAATGTTACACAAATCATCCTTACTGGTGAAAAGGCTGGGACCAGCTGGGTGAGGTTAGCTTATTCACCTGAAGAGAAACATTGTAATGAAGTAGGGAAAAACCCTCCTGACAAGGCCACTGCTGTCCACAAAAACTGATTAATGAGAAAGGCTGTGGAATCAACTTCCTGGAGAGGCTTCTTAGGGAAAAGGACAGACACCCACCTCTCTAAAATTGTGAAAGACCTTAGAAATAGTGGTTTAGATGAACTCACTTATATGGTTCTGAACGGGGGAAAAAAAGTTCATTTAATTTTCTAGAACTTTCCAATAGCCAGAATTAGAAAACATTATGTACCTTTCATTCTTTTTTTTTGAAGGCAAATCTGGGCTGATCTGAAATCTGGTGTTTATCTACAGCCTCCACTTCTTTAGGAAAAAAAAATTATGAATGTTAAAGAGCTTACAAAAATGTCTCAGGGGCACAGTTTTTCTACTACAGAATATAACCTTTTCAAGGACTGTGAATGAGATAATATTTGCCAAAGGGCTACAGTCCCATTTTCTATTTGTGCCTATGGCCTGGGACACTGAGGTCACCAGAAGAATGAGAAGTCGTCTAACGGGGGTCAGGCCAGACGCCAGGGCAAGCATCAACACAGCCCGCTACACAACCACATCGCAACACCACCCGTTCCCCTCCAAGGACGCTTTTACAGACTGCGCCCAAATCGGGCTTTTCCATCTCTGAGCCAAATCCAGCAACCAAGCCCAGAACAGAAACTGTATGATGACTGGCATGCTTTTTATTTCAAAACAACCAACAAGACTATGAAGAATGATATCACAGGAAAAATGGAAATTCTATTTGCCACTTGTGTTCTAAAATATTATATTCTGGCATAGCGCAGAGACTTGGTAAAAAAAAAAAAATTATACATAATGTCATCTTCCTGTCTGAATAACCTTCATGATGCTGTTGGGAAGTAATGGCTGGTGAGCACCATAAGATGACACCGTCAGCAAAATATTGAAGAATGGGAACATGAAATGAGAAACGGGCTTTTATTTATTTGTACTTCACCATGTTTATGTGAACATCACCGAAGACCCTCAGCTCAGAGTTTATCAGGACTGATACTAGAACAAGAAGCCGAGAAACACCCTGGTGGTCAGAGGCACCAGTTTCATCGGGAGTAAAGTTTCTCCCTCAGAGCACCAGAACTGCAAGAAGACAGAGAAACGCGCCCTAGAATGAATAGTAAGGCGGAGGCTGTACAAACCATCTAAATCACAGGCTTTCTTTCCGCTACACCAATATGCTGTGAACCATATAAACAGAAAGCCAAAGGTAGTCTGGCCAACAGTCAGAATCTGGGAGGGACAGGGTTGCTTTCTAAGAGCACAAGAGACACTCTGAGCGGTGAAATTACTGGCAATTCTATACAATAGGCTGAACACAGATGTGACTGGATGCACAGACTTTCTTTGGTTTTACTCTCTTCTACCAAAAGTTTCACTCATGACTAATTATACAAGTAACTCCCATCACACCCACCTTCCTGCTACTAGGTTATTCACAAAGGCAGGCTCAGAGAAAAGTGCAAAGAAATACCCCATATTCTTTTTTTTTTTTAATGTTATATTAGACACCATATCATTAGTTTTACATCATTAGTGTTTGATGTAACATTTCATGATTCATTAGTTGCGTATATGGCCCAGTGCTCATGACAACACGTGCCCTCCTTAATAGCCATCACTGGGCTCACCTGACCTCCCTATGCCCCTCCCCTCTGACACCTCAGATTTTTCCTGGAGTCTGGAGCCTCTCATGGTTCATCTCCCTCTGTGATTTCTCTCCCTTTAGTTTTCCCTCCCTTCCCCCGTGGTCCTCTGTGCTATTCCTGATGTTCCACACAAGTGAAACCGTATGATAATTGTCTTTCTCTGCTTGACTTATCTGACTTAGCATAATCCCCTCCAGTTCCACCCATGTGGGTGCAAATGGTGAGTATTCGTTCTTTCTGACAGTTGAGTAATATTTCATTGGAAATACACCACAGTCTTTTGAAGAACCTGAAGCCCTGGCTAACTTATCACCTGACAGTACCCGTCAAAGCTCTGAAACTCTAATGCAATGATCTATGCTCAGCTGTTTGTCTTCATTTCCACTAGCATCTGAGCTGGGGACACAATGGGGTATAAGCATCTCCAAGTCAGAATATCTTCAAGGGGTGCCTGGGTGGCTCAGTGGGTTAAAGCCTCTGCCTTCGGCCCAGGTCATGATCCCAGGGTCCTGGGATGGAGCCCCACATTGAGCTCTCTGCTCAGCAGGGAGTCTGCTTCCCCCTCCCTCTCTTTGCCTGCCACTCTACTTGTAATCTATATCAAATAAATAAATGAAATCTTAAAAAAATAATAATATTTTCAAGCCTATTAAATCACGTCCCTGCGAATGTGCACTTCACAGGGTTGGGAATTTTCATCTGCATATTCACAGATGTATTCTTAGGACCTAAAACAGTGCCTAGGCACAAAACACTACGTAATTAGTTGTTCTGTGAATGGTCATTAACATGAGTAGTCATGTCTAAAAAGAATGTATTGCAAAGCTATCATAAAAATGCTAAGGGCGCCTGGGTGGCTCAGTTGGTTGGGCATCTGCCTTCAGCTCAGGTCATAATCCCAGGGTCCTGGGACCGAGTCACGCATCAGGTTCTCCAGGAGCCTGTTTCTCCTTCTGCCTTTGCCTCCCCTGACCATGAATAAAGAAAATCTTTTTTTTTTTTTAAATCGATTTTATTTATTTATTTGACAGACAAAGATCACAAGCAGGCAGAGAGGCAGGCAGAGAGAGAGGAGGAAGCAGGCTCCCTGCCAAGCAGAGGGCCAATGCCGGGCTCAATCCCAGGACTCTGAGATCATGACCTGAGCCGAAGGCAGCCACTTAACCCACTGAGCCACCCAGGTGCCCCAAGAAAATCTTTTTTTAAAAATTGCTAAATAGGGGGACGGACGCCTGGGTGGCTCAGTGGGTTAAGTGGCTGCCTTCGGCTCAGGTCATGATCCCAGCGTCCTGGGATCGAGTCTCACATCGGGCTCCTTGCTCGGCAGGGAGCCTGCTTCTCCCTCTGCCTCTGCCTGCCTCTCTGTCTGCCTGTGCTTGCTCTCTCTCTCTCTCTAACTAATAAATAAATAAAATCTTTAAAAAAAAAATTTTTTTTAATGCTAAATAGGGCACCTGGGTGGTTCAACTGGTTGAGTGACTGCCTTCAGCTCAGGTCATGATCCTGGAGTCCCCAGATCCAGTCCCGGATTAGTCTCCCTGCTCAGTGGGGGGTCTGCTTCTCCCTCTGACCTTCCCCCTCTCATGCTTTCTCTCACTCTCTCAAATAAATAAATAATCTTTTTAAAAAATGCTAAATAATGTCTTATTTCTTTACTCAAATATGAAATCTTTTATCTGGCCTAATACCTATTCTCTTCAGAAGCATGTGCTTTATTACTCTACAAATGTGAATGTCCTATCTCTTCTTGTACCCCAATAAATAACAAATCCAAGAAGGCTGAACTCTATTTACTTGAATTACCTTGAACCTTTGAAAAAAGAAAATCCAGTTAGACTGACAAAGTATCTCACCCTGAAATATCTTCAAAGAGTGGGTTCCTAAGCAAAACTAACCTATGTTTACACCTATAGCCATGTCACACAAGACCATAAATCATTACTAAACCACAAACACAACTGGCAGCTAGATGTGTTTAGACAGAAAATGAAAAAAAGATTAAATGTTTTTAAAACCTGCAAAGAAATTCATGTTACAAGTAGCATAAAAGGTTTAAAATGTCCCCTGGACAATTAACTACTCTTCTTTGGACTCCGACCCTCCTTCTACTCTACTTTTCCTAGCATGCTACCACATTAAATGGAATTCATTCACTGAGTCATCTGTTTATAGGTTTGTTTGCTTCATAACTACACACTTTTGAGAGTGGCAACTGGGCTTATGCACCCTTTTCTCTCAATACCTGATAACAAGAAATTTCTATCAGCAAATTATTAATAGAAAGATATAGTTGAACATTAACAGGAAAGCAATGTATAACAGCAGTTGGCCAATCAAAGAAATTGAAGGGTGGTTTCATAAACTCAAAAGACTTCCGTGATAATCTAAGCAGTAATGCTTTCCGAAAAGAAAATCAAACTGTGATTAATCGCACAAAGAAAAAATTACACCTCTTTCTAAGAATTACTCAGTGGGAACACTATTTCTGCTCTATAGGGAAAAGCCCATCATATCAATCCAAGGACCGGGAAATCAAGAGAAAAAATATCTGTACTCTCATAGCATAAGGTTTTTGTAATAAAATGCTTTTAGAGATCAAGCATAAGTTAGGTGAGTTATAGAGGTGTTCTGGGCAACTGGGAAGCAACTGTACCCTGGCCACTGAAGAAAGTCTAGATTAGTGAACACTCATGAGCTCCTGTCATGCAAATGTCACGTGGTTCATTATGTCATCTCAGCTCCCGGTGTGCATGTTATGACTACAGCCAAAGTAAAGGAAAACAGGAGTGTCTCTAAATCAATCATGGGCCGTGAAGCCAGACAGACTATATGACAGAGGCAATTTTTCTTGGCACCACTTGGGCATAACTAATTGATGACAATCGTATGTCCACACTGGCACATTTCCACGGGGGATGTGTGTGAATATGTCACCACATCTGGATGCTAGGCATGCTGGGTCCTGAGGCACAAAGATCTCCTAAAACCAGAGGCCCAGCAGCTGTGCTCAATGAACACCGTGGGAGCTCCACAGGGTGATGAAAGGACTAAATCACTGCTAACCGTAAATACAGATTTATTTCATTAAAATACGAGGTAACGCTGCAGCCGTCTCTTGTGCAAACAGACGTTTGTCCTCCAAAAAAAAAAAAACAACTAGCATCTATGGATACACGTATTCCTGATTTCATAAAGAAAATCTGCATTTCTCCTAGGAAAAGACGACAACGCACATGAGACAAAAATCAACAGTTTCCATGACTTCCTTTAAATAATAAAAAAAAAATCCCTACTCAGACACTGGAAGGGAAAAATAGGATAATCTACTGTTACTGTGTCAGCAAGAATAGTTCTGGAATCTTCCATTTAATTCAAACATGAAATCTGCATAACTTGCTACAAAGCCCATATTGAAAATTCAACACATCACAGTAAAAAAAACTGATATATTAATATTTAATTTCACTTTTATTATGAAATTGATCAATATTAAGTGGCTAATTTTTCCTAACTCACAAATAGAGATATTAGACTGAACAGTTTTACTCTGATCCTACATAATAAATTATTACTAAGTTTATTGTTAAAAAATTATTCAAACTATGACAATTATGTGAAATGACAGAGCACTCTCTCACATCAAGTCTGACATCCTGTTCACAAAATTACTTCAATAAAACACAAATTATTAACTGATATACTATCTGTATATGTTTAATATCTTCCATATAGCTTAAGTCAAGCAACTATTTTTCCCACTCAGGGGAAAGACAGAAATCATCCTGAAACAGCAATTTATCTTATGTCCTCATGGATCAAAATCAAATTTTAGTCAGGTCAGAAACTGAGATTTCATTTATCTCATCCCTTTTCTTTCCAGATAATTTTCTCCATCCCTCTTATTCCTTTCCCCTCACACCCTGCTTCCGTCAAGTTACCCGACAGTCATGACGCCCTCCGATTCTGCGTCCACCTCACCCCGGACTGATTTTCCAAGATGTCTGGTTAACATGGGCTCATCAATGGGTAATAAGAGAGGGATGACAGGCTAATCATTCCCTTCCCAAAGGAGAAATGGCTTTCTTGTCTTAGTTATCCTCTGGGAAGGGAATGATTAATCTAAGACAGGAAAGCCATCTTTCTCTACTTCGTAAGATTGCCACTCATGTCCTAAACATTTGTGGTGATGGAAGGCATTACCAATACATTAGACTTCTCGCATGTGGACTGAATAAAGAAAAACAATCTCTATTTAAGAAAATCATAAAAGATTCTTTAACGCATCCTTTCCTTATGTAGGTCTGCAAATGCTTTAAGTGGCAAGCGTTATGATTAAAAGGGCAGCCCTGTACAATACCAGATAAGAAAATGGGCAATGGTGACCAAAATGAGACTTCATAGGTGAAAATCAAAAAAAACAAAGCCAGTGGGGCACCTGCCTTCAGCTCAGGTCATGATCTTAGGGTCCTGGGATCAAGCCCCACATCCGGCTCCCTGCTCAGCAGGGAGCCTGCTTCTCCCTCTCTCCCTCCCCACCCCGCTCCTGTTCACAGGCTCTTTCTCACGCACTTGCTCTCTCTTACATAAGTAAATAAAATCTCAAAAAAAAAGTCAGTGATTTTTTTCATCTTCTATCTTCAATTTTCTAAGATTATACTAAACATGGAAACATCGACATCACAGAAAAGTTGGTCCCACCACAAAAGAGTATTTCGACTCTGTATATGAAAACACTAACTACGGATCACAGGAAGGCAGAGTGGGGAGTGAGGGAGGGAGGGAAGGAAGGAAGAGAGCAAAAGCAGCTGATACTAAAATGATAGATCCACTTGGGGCGTCTGGGTGGCGCAGTCAGTTAAGCGCCAGACTCTTGGTTTTGGTTCAGGTCACGATCTCGGGGCCCTGAGATCAAGCCCCGAGTCAGGCTCTGCACTCAGAAAGGAATCTGCTTGAGATTCTCTGTCCCTCTCCCTCTGTCCCTCCCACTCCCCCTCTAAAATAAATATGTAAATCTTTAAAATAAAAAACTAAAATGTCAGATCCACTTATTCCATCACGGAAGTCTCCTCAGCACTATTAATAGCTGGGACATCCAGGATTCAGCACGCAGTCTTGCACAGACACTCTGACTAGTTCTGGGCACATGGCTGAGCTTATTTTCTTATCATCTGCCTCAGAAAAAGTGCAAGATACACATCTAAAAGGAATTTTCATTAAGAGACATTAACAGGGATGCCTGGGTGGCTCAGTTGGTTAAGCAGCTGCCTTCGGCTCAGGTCATGATCCCAGAGTCCTGGGATCGAGTCCCACATCGGGCTCCTTGCTCGGCAGGGAGTCTGCTTCTCCCTCTGCCTGCCTCTCTGTCTGCCTGTGCTCGTTCGCTCTCTCTCCCTCTCTCTCTGACAAATAAATAAAAATCTTAAAAAAAAAAAAAGAGAGACATTAACTGTTTTGTCAACATATGTTAATGTCCTGGTGAATGAACAAATTTTATTTAAAAATAGAGTTAGCTTGTCTCTCTGACTTACGGTACCCTGTCAATGAGGCTGCGAGAGAACCAGCTTCTCTAGCAAAGAGGCAGCAGGTATCAACTCCTAGGGACAAGTCCAGATGGTCCCTTCACAGACTCCTGACAGCAGAGTTCCGGAACAGGGATCCAAAGGTACACCGGACAGATGCAAAGTATTCCAAGGGTCTGGCCCCCACCGACCCCATCTTTCCATCCCTCAAACCCTTTATCCAAGGTCACGGGGAATCATCTGGAAATGCAGAGTCCTCTACTTCTCCACTGTGCTCAAGATCCTCCCAAGGGCAGAGTCTAGTGCCCAAATGCCAAGAAGCAGACACAGCTACTGCCCTCATCCTTATTTCAAAAAGTGTACAGCGTTAGGAAAAGAACATTTGCACCAGTCTTGTCCACAGAAGAATATGAGAGCGAACCCAGTCAGACATTAACCAGCCTACAGGATCACCACTGGGTCTCACTCACTCTTCATCAGGAACCTCTCATTTGACATACTTTTCGTTAGTCAGTGCGAATGCTAGGAACCAGAAAGGGACAACTTGATGTGGTTCTTTGACCTCCTTTATTTGACCTCCTTCCCCAAATCCAACCAGAAACCAGACTTCTGTTTTTCCCCGTTAATAAAAATCCTGGAATTCAGTATAATAAAGTTTCCTTTTCTAAATTGAGCCTGTGTTTAGGTTCTGTGGTATTAGAGACAGCGAAACGAGGCACCCAAACTAAGGCAAGCATAGGGTTTTAACAACTGTTTCTTACTCCACTGTAAGAAAGTCATGTAAACACAAGTCATTGCTTTTCCTTTTCTTACACACACACACACACACACGCAAGCCCAGCACTACACCCACTGACCTGACTTTCTTGCCCTGTTCCGAGAGCATCTTCACCAGGTCAGCAATGGGGTACTGCGCTTTGGCTGCACAGAGACCATAGCCTGCAAAGAACACGAAGCACACAGAACAGGGTGATTTTTATTTCAAGATCTTATGAAGAATAATCTCTCCCTTGATCAAATCATATTTTTACGCCAAAAAAAAAAAAAAAAAAAGAGGCAACCCATTAATAGGATGAGAAATGAATGCAAACTTCTGGAGTTTTTAAAAATATTGGCCTAAATTTCAAATTCAAATTCTAATGGTCCCTCCCCCATGTTCTGCCTCGTCTGACACTGCTGGGCACTCCCTCCCCATATACCACAGTGCACACACACACACTCGTATATGCACACACACTCTGGGTGTGTGCGCCTGTGGCTTGTGTAAGCAGACTTAAACTGACTTCATACTTGGTTTTGAGAACACTGCATTTTGGTTCCCCTCCTCACTTCATGACTATTCTTCTTTGATATCCTTCACTAAATCTCCTTCAGTTCCCCTTAAACAATGAAACTCCCCAGGGCCTTGGCTTTGCCCCTCACACTCCCCTTGGGAAGTCTCAGCCCACCCCATGGCTTCAGCAACCATCTGAGGACCCCTGATCTGTGCCCAGGCTCAGCCTATCCTTTGAGCTCCGGGATGGCACATCCATTGTCCTATCTCTACCTCAGACTTAATGTCTCCTTCGAAGAACAGAAAAATGTCCTCTTCTGCCAAAAAAAATCCAAAAGTGCTCCCTGTTCCCGATGTTATTACAGGTATGACCACAAACTGCAGTCCTCTTCCTTCCCCTTTAAGGCCTACGCTCACTCTGTCCACTCTCCCCCATGCCATCAGTCACACCGGCTCCCACTTTCACCCCCAGTTTTCCAAATGCCAAGTCTCTGTTCAGTCCGCTCCCTCTGCCTTCCCCCATCCCCAACACAGTGCATCCTTAAGGCCCAAAAAACCCCTCACTTCCTGACAATCCCTCTTGGGCTCCTCATGATTAACAAGGAAGTGTGTCTACACAGTCCAATCTAGCCCTTACCGTAACCCACCATACGTTACTTATTGATCTGACCTCTTCCCTAGATAGAAAATGTCTAAAGGGAAAAGAGTTTGTCCTTTACATCTTTCTACCTCTATACTCCAGGTGTTTCTCAGCAGGTAACACTAATGCCACCGTGGGTGGGACAATTCACAATGCAGGAACGTCCTGGGCAATACACAACATATTTAGTGCGTCTGCTCCCACACACTAGTGGACAGTAGCAGCCCCATCTGTGAGACAAAAACCCAAATCCACATATTTCAAATGCCTCTAGAAAATGATACTGCCTCAGTTGAGAAGGCTTGCGCCCAAACATTCAATTCTGCTAGCGTTTGTTATTTACATCTTAGCGTATAACGAACCAGCAAACCACCCACATGTCAAACCAATGGATTTCCCTTATAGAAACCTCTTATGATAGCATGATAGAGTTAAAAATCTTAATCTGAAACCAATGTATTAGCTGTAATACCACAGCAATCTGTGGTCCAATTAAAGGAAAATGGAGCCAATCCTCAAAAAATTAGGGAATTGAGGCTGGGAGATTAAATGCCATGGTCAATGTCATGTCAATTGTTAGCAGGAAAATTAAGAACAAAAGTGAGGTGTTGTCACTCTCAGACCAAGTTCTTTCTATTAGGTCATGTTACTTCATCTTATTGGAAACGACATGATTCCCAATGATTTTTTTAAATATTTACTTTTGAAAAGAAAGAGATTAACATTTACTAGCCTTCCCTGAGTCTAAATACTTTCATGTACTATACCTAACTTACTATGGACAATAATTCCAAAAACTACCTGAGGAATAAATAACCAAAATTCAAAGATGACTAAAATGTGTGAACAAAATCACAGAAAGACATGGCTAGAAACTGCCACATTGGTCTGTAAAATCTGTGTGATCCCCGAAATATTAACTGAAACCGAGGATTCTCAACATAGTTGAGAGTTTGTAGTTGATAATCATAGTGTTGCATCTATGCTTCCATTAGATTTTCAACAATGAGTAAGTTCCAATTCAATTTTTCTATTATAAGAAACTGCACCAACATAATTCCTATAGCTATTATAGATTGTTTTCTTTTCTTTTTTTTTTTTTTACCTGGAGTAATAATAATGCTATTAGCTTCTCGGATCATGTCAATTGCATTGTCAAGGTTGATTTCTGTATGTGTGCCAGAAATTTCCATGGGTTTTCCACCAGCTGTTGAAGTGGTACCATAGCCTCCGAGAATCACATTAGCCAGGGAGCGATTCATTGCCTGGAGAGCAAAATTATTAGCTGTGAGAGTTTAATCCACAAACTTTTTGAAAATGGTATGAATCCTACATATATGATATTCATAATCATTTTAAGAGATTTGATCATCTAAAAAAAATCACACAGATCACACCTATAAAAGATTTATTTTCAGTAAAAGTTAATTTTAAAAAGGAATTTAATGGAAAATTACCAATAACATTAAGAAATCAGTGAAAAATTCAGATCCAGTTATTACTGTCCATGTACTGATTAAGCAAGTTCTATCTCCATATTCACATGTATTTCACCAGCGTAAGAAGGAATGGTGTCTATGAGAAATTTTACAAGGTCACTACAGATGTCTCAGGTGAATCCTGCTACCAGCTGCAAGCTGTCAAAAGGCGTCAAGGAGGAGTTAAAGGACAGCGAGCCACAGCATTTAGAAGTCTGCTGCCCTCTGTCGTCAAGGAAAAAAGAAATGTGGGAGTCCATAGGGTCTTACTTTCCAGATCAACTACATACAGCTCCACGAAGCTGTAGCAGAAGTGACCAGATTCATCATTAGGCTCCTAAAATATTGACTTCCAAAAAGGCAGATGAGTAAGCTCATACCCTGTTTCGTTGAACCTTATGCCTGCCGTTTTAACCGGAAAAATAAGCTCAAAAGTGATCAGAGGGAGGCATGCTCATTTACAATCATCCGACAATGTGCCACACAAACCAACAAGTGAAACATGACAATGGCAGGAGTGGTTTCTGAAACAGCTCTTCTGCAGACCTCTGGAGCTGGGGTGTGAAAGACAAGACAAGAAGCTAGATAGTCTGGGTAACCAAATGCCCTTTCAGAATTCAAATCACTGTACAGGAGGAAAGCAGTCATTTTACATGATCATAACTGGATGTCTCACTTCAGAAAAAATTCCAAAAAATTATTAAACCCTATTTTAAGGGCTATAGTAAACATCTCATTGACCCACTGTTATTCCACGTAAAAGCTATGTAAGTGTGGATCTATCACTTTAAAGAAAAAAAAAAAGACAGGGGCGCCTGGGTGGCTCAGTGGGTTAAAGCCTCTGCCTTCGGCTCAGGTCATGATCCCAGGGTCCTGAGATCGAGCCCCACATCAGGCTCTCTGCTCAGGAGGGAGCCTGCTTCCTCCACCACCGCCCCCCGCTCTCTCTGCCTACTTGTGATATCTCCTCTCTCTGTCAAATAAATAAAATCTTTTAAAAAAAAGATAATACTTTATTATTAAAGAAGAAAGCGAATAAGAAAAAGAAGAGAAGAAAAAAGAAGAAAAAGCACCTGAAGATTTTCAGTGGTAAGTAACACACTGGGAGAAGAAAAATCATGACCACCCACCCAAAGACAGCCCAGCCTGCTACCATCTGAGTGGAGACGTGTACATACACTGCTTAAGTGGGACAGAGGTGGGAAAAGGAGAAGAACAAAGAGCCATACCTGATTAAAGGCAGCATATCAATAACAGAAAGATGATGGGTCAAAATGTTGTCAGAATTTTCTAAGTTGTCCTTTTGACTTAAGGTTGTTTCTCAGACACAGCATTCACACTTTAGAGTCCAAACTTCAGTAAACTGGTCTAAGATTATTACATACAAAATAAATACCTTTAGAATACCTTTACTGTATTTATGAACAGGTAAGAGGGTCAGAGAAAAATCAATAATGCTTTTAATTAGATATATAGTCCCAATCTGACATGCAGATTTCAATTCTTTTTTTTTTTTTTTTTGCAGATTTCAATTCTTAACCCAACCTCCTATACTCAAATCCAGGTTCTACTGAAAATCCAAATGCCATACCTTAGACTTCCAAACATTCAACACTTGTCAATTTTGACAAATCCTAGTTTTGAATTAGAAGATTCTGAAATTAAATTACCAGAAATATCATCTATCAAATGTTTGCCTTAAAGCGGGTTCAAGGCGCCTGGGTGGCTCAGTGGGTTAAGCCACTGCCTTCGGCTCAGATCATGGTCTCAGGGTCATGGGATCGAGCCCCACATCGGGCTCTCTGCTCAGCAGGGAGCCTGCTTCCTCCTCTCTCTCTCTCTGCCTGCCTCTCTGCCTACTTGTGATCTTTCTCTGTCAAATAAATAAATAAAATCTTAAAAAAAAAAACTGGTTCAAAGGACTATTTCAGATATTGATGTATTTCTGTCATAGATAACTTCTTTTAGAAAAGTCAAAACCCCCCCC
>ML099055.1:20632-38443 GCA_003697995.1 Taxidea taxus jeffersonii
GTGAATGGATCTAGACGGCATAATGCTAAGCAAAATAAGTCAGAGAAAGACAAATACCGTACCATTTTACTCATATGTGGAATTTAAGAAAAAACAGATGAACACAGGAGAAGGAGGAAAAGAAAAAAAAAGGAGAGAGGGAAACAAGCCATAAATGACTCCTGATGAGAGAGAACAAACTGAGGATTGATGGAGGGAGGTGGGCAGGAGAGTAGAGCTAGATGGGTGATGGGGATTAAGGAGGGCACTTGTTATGATGAGCACTGGTTATTATATGTAAGAGATGAATTACTGAATTCTATTCCTGAAACTAATATTGCACTGTGTTAATTAACTAGGATTGAAATAAAAGCTTACAAATAAATAAATAAATAAATGGAACCATTCTTCCTTCCCTATAAAACTGAATGGAGGAGAAGAAAAGAATTTCTGAGGACATTTAATTACCCACTATTCTAATGGCATCTTCGGGAGAAAAAAAAGGAACCACACAGTAGTTTAACAATCAAAGTCAACTTGTTGAACACATATCCACAATTATATCATCATTAAGCTGATTCCATGTGGTCTCTTAAAAACTGAATTATTTTTCATCTCTGAATTTACCCTTGCAACATCACATTTTCAACAAATGTTTAGGGTTTAGGACTTTGTTCTGTTCCTTTTTTTTTTTTTTTTCCTGCTTGCTTAAGTGATTAATGAGACTATCCTGTGAGGACTGATCCACAGATTGAGAAGTTCCCAGCTTCCAAGACAAAGTATTCACAACGCTGTCCAAGACTGTTCCTTTTAAGTCATTAAGCCCTATAATGAAAATTGTATGCTACATTAAAGAGACCCCTAATTCACGTAATTCCAAGCAAACTCTAAGAAAACAATCTGAAAACAAAGGAAAGGTCATAAAATAAACAAAACCAAAGAAATAATACCATATACTCTGTTTACTATCATCTCTCATTTCAGTGTTTTGTGGGTGCTGAATAATTGCAAAGCAAAAAAAAAAAAGAAAAGGTATTATTGGTTTGGCTTTGACCCACTTTCCTTCTGTTCTATTTTCATTTGGAAACAAGTAACAAAGTACAAAAATCAAAAAATCTGGTTTGAAAATGCTGTCCCATTGATGCAAGCCCTCTATTTCCCAGGCACTCTGGACACTATCTCAAGTAAAGGGACTATAGAATCGTGAAAAGGTTAATGTCTATATGACACCTGGACATAAAACAAATCATTCATTTGAGTTGGTTATCCGGACACTCGAGACATTTTTCAGTTTAATACTGGATATTGTATAACCACAGCATGTAGCTTAGTAGACACCCAAAAGAATTCTTTGTCAGAACAAAAATTCAATTTTAGGGATTACTGATTAGCCACTCGGAGGGCATTCCATTCCCTCTCCCATAATAAAACTACTCTGTTCTGGTTTGGACTTGCATGTTTCTTCAGTAGATAATAAAATAACGAAACTAAGCATACTAGTATTATCAACAGATCCTGATATATGGCAGTACCTCCATTACCATAGCCTATCCAGAGAAGATTCCAAAATATGAAATGAGCAAACAAGTAAAACATTCACTTAATGTTCATTTAGTAATTATTTACTCATATGACTGTGCCAGGTGCATGGTCAGCCTCCACAAACACAAAGGCAAATCATCAATGGCATCTTAAAATACCTTCCTTGTAAAATGGGAATAGTATTCTCTACCTCCAGAATTAGTGTGGGGATTAAATGAGCTCATATTTGTAAAGCACCCAGCGTTAAAGCCTACAGTATATTAATGCCTGCTACTATGGCCAGTTACATGCAGCTATTTCATTTTCATTATTATCACTATTTTCACTATTTTCATTATTATCACTATTTCACTATTATCACATATTCATTATTATCACATTATTATAAACCACTTTGAGCTGCCAAAGCCATAAAGAAACAATTTCTTATAATAAAGAAGCACAAGCCAAGAATCAATGAAGATTAATGTGAAAAGTCGAAATCAGGGCAATTTAGAAGGAAAGAAAATTTCTGTCTTCAAAACTGAAAAATACAGCAGGCTTGTTTTTGCTGTTGGCCTTGTTTGTTTTGTAATAAGATGGAGGAAGGGCAAGCATGCAGGAAAACAAGCACCCCACACATCGCTGGTGAGAGCTCAGGCTGGAGAGTCCTTTCTGGAAATCAATTCATCAATATCAACAGCCAACAAAAAGCCCGTACTCCATTCCCAAGGAAATAATCAACATGCACAAGAAGGTACACTGAAGGGGAAAAAAACACTAATTATTAGTGATATAATTAAACAAAACACAGAATATATCTGAACATAGGCTTATGAACAAAGACTGGAATTAGAATATTAAATTTTAAGAGTTAAGTGATAACGGCGTTACAAATGATTTATTTATCCTCTTCTACTCTCTTCTGCATTTCCCACATTAAACATCTTTTACTTTTGTAACTGAATAGTATTTTTAGAAAAATTAAAGCTTCAACTGTCTTTGAATCCAAATTAATACAAGTTGCTATTATAAACCGAGTATCTGTCTGATCGGGGTGACATGTGTTGTCACAGACAGCTACAAGAACACTTCATTGTAGAGTACAGGAATAAAAAATAGCTATGGTATGTGGCCAGTAAATGGCATGCCTGAGGTGGTGGAAATAGAAAGAAAAAAAAAAAAAGAAATATAGATAGCAGATCAAGAAATATGAAAGAAAAGAATAAGAGAACGAGGGTATAGTTACAGAAATACACGCAGGAGAAAGTCTTTTCAGCAAGTGCCTCTGACTATTTTATTCTAGTTACTGTCATAGAACTGCCACTGTAAATGTCTGTAGTTACTATAACTGACAATAATACAAGAAACTAGGTGGAAGAAGGGGGAGGAAATAAAAAAGACAAATTTGGGAAGTACCACAAATACCTAAGTAAAACCATTTAAGAAAAAAACACTAAAGACAAGAAGGCACCTGTGATGACACTCCAAGAACAAGAGACACAGGTCCTCACCTCTCCCCATATCAGTATGCCACTGGCTTTGTTAAAATTCAAATCCTCCCATTTAATTTTAAAATCAGTTTTGACCAACCACAAGTTAAAGTAATAGTGAAAATCTGCTGCCCCCTGCTGGTCATTCTAATTCACCAAATGAAGCAAAGCCAAATGAAGTGTTAAAAGTTTGTGGTTTTTATTTTATTTATTTTATTTTATTTCAAGTGTTCCAAAATTTATCGTTTATGCACCACAACCAGCACTCCATGGAATACGTGCCCTCCTTAATACCCACCACCAGGCTCACTCAACCCCCACCCTTCTCCCCTCCAAAACCCTGTTTGTTTCAGAGAGTCCACAGTCTCTCATGGTTTGTCTCCCCCTCCGATTTCGTTTTTAGTTGCTAAGTGAAATAAGTCGTCAGAAAAAGACAAATACCATATGATTCCATTAATTTGTGGAGTTTAATAACAAAACAAATGAACAAAGGGAAAAGAAAGACACAAACCAAGAAACAGACTATAGAGAACTGATGGTTACCAGAGTGGAAGTGGGGGGAGGGGATGGGTGAAGTAGGTGATGGGGATTAAGGAGGGCACCTATCAGGATGAACACTGAGTAATGTACAGAATTGTTGAATCACTATATTATACACCCAAACCTAACATAACACTATGTTAGCTATACTGGAATTAAAACAAAAACTTTTTTTTTCTTTAGGTTCATTTTTAGAGAAAACTATGTCTAATACAACTGAATAAATTTTTCCTTCTTTATAAACATTTGTTTTTTTAGAACCCCAAAACCTGAAACTTTTCAAATAGGAGATACAAACCCCCTCCTTTCCAAATTCCCTGAAAAACTTGGGAGATTTATTTTAAAACCTCTTCCTTGGGGTACCTGGGTGGCTGGTTAAAGCCTCTGCCTTCGGCTCAGGTCATGATCCCAGGGTCCTGGGATCGAGCCCTGCATCGGGCTCTCTGCTCAGCAGGGAACCTGCTTCCTCCTCTCTCTGCCTGCCTCTCTGCCTAATTGTGATCTCTGTCTGTCAAATAAATAAATAAAATCTTTAATAAATAAATAAATAAATAAAATAAAACCTCTTCCTTGAGGCTATCAAATCATTCGTTCTACAAAATGGCCAAAGAAAACTGATTTTTTTATTATAAAAAGATAACTTCAGTATTCAATTTACAAAGAGATTTTCAATTAATATATATGAGGAACTCTGAAGTATAAAATAAGGGGCTTTTTCGGGGTACCTGGGTGGCTTACTTGGTTAAGTGGCTGCCTTCAGCTCAGGTCATGATCCCAGAGACTGGGATGAAGCAGAATCAGGCTCCCTGTTCAGTGGGGAGTCTGCTTCTCCCTCTCTCCCCACCTCCTCCCCCTGCTTGTGCTCCCTTTCTCCCCCTCTCAAATGAATTAATAAAATCTTTTTTAAAAAATAAAAAATAGGGGCACCTGGGTGGCTCAGTGGGTTAAAGCTTCTGCCTTCGGCTCAGGTCATGATCTCAGGGTCCTGGGATCGAGCCCCGCATCCAGCTCTCTGCTCAGCAGGGAGCCTGCTTCCCCTTCTCTCTCTCTCTCTGCCTGCCTCTTTGCCTATTTGTGATCTCTCTGTCAAATAAATAAACAAAATCTTTTAAAAAATTAAAAAGAAATAATAAATAAATATAAAATAAAATAAGGGGCTTTTTAAATATTATAATAAAAGAACGGAGGTGGAAGAAGTACCCTTTCTCTGCTTGAACAATTAACCAGCACAGTCATGATCTGACATCACTCTGTTGCATGCCTGCCCTTCAGCAGTCATTCAGTACTATCATTTAGAAAACAGTTATCTACCATTTGAAAAAGTTTCCTAGTCAAACCTTTAATTACTTGCAAGTTATCTTCTTGCCATCCAGAAGAGAACTAGAAACAAAAAGGAAGCCAGGAAGTATTTATTTTCTTGATTTTTTTTCCTCTTTTTAAAAAAAAATCATGCTGAGGCGCCTGGGTGGCTCAGTGGGTTGAAGCCTCTGCTTTCGGCTCAGGTCATGATCTCAGGGTCCTGGGATCGAGCCCCGCATCGGGCTCTCTGCTCAGCAGGGAGCCTGCTTCCTCCCTCTCTCTGCCTGCCTCTCTGCCTACTTGTGATCTCTGTCTGTCAAATAAATAAATAAATTTTCTTAAAAAAATCATGCTGACCGCAGAACTTTAAGACAGGCACCTTCACAGATGACCCATGGGAGTGTAGATTGGAGCAAGCTCTCCCAAAGCAACACAGTAATAAGCAGAAAGAGCCGAGAAAAATGAGCAAACCTCTTTCACTTTGAGGAATCAATCCAAAGACAAAAACCAGAAGTGCCAAACATGTATTTATGGACACAGAAAAATTAAAAACTCAAACATAAAAGGTAGAGTGTTAGGGAAATATTAAATAAATTGTATATATCCCTATGATGGATTTCTTTGAAGTGCCTTAAAATGGTATTTAAAATGCATTTTAAATAAGAAAATGACAAGCCTATAGTAAGATAAAAAGAATAAAATGGAGAGGGGGTGTGGGGAGAGGGTAGCTGGGCGATGGGTATTAAGGAGGGCACATGTGATGAGCACTGGGTATTATATGCAACTAATGAATCATTGAACACAGCATCAAAAACTTATGATGTACTATATGTTGGCTAACTGAACATAATAAGAAAAAAGAAAGAAAAAGAATAAAATCTAAAACAGTACACAATATGATCAGACTAGTAAATACACAGATACGTAATACAGAAAGAAGCAGAACAGAAAGAACTAAACCCAAATCTTAAGTGCCTATCTCCAGATGGAGTCAGACTTTTTAGCTTGATATTTAATTTCCTAATTATCTACACTTGGGGACTTTAAAAGTGGTCTTACAAATTTATTCAAATGAAACATTCGGACATCTCCACTGAAGAAAAAGAAGAACTGACAGAGTCGGTTTTGACTGCAAGTCAAATAACAAACAGATCCCTACTTTCAGAACACCATTCCCTTTTTGTTCCAACACCAGTTTCTTACCACACACATGATGTAGGACAGGATAGCCCCCGAGGAGCCGATGAGCGCCCCCACGATGGTCAGCAGGTTGTTGTTCAGCAGGAAGCCCTCCGCACACAGGGCCCAGCCTGAGTAGCTGTTCAGCACAGTGATGACCACGGGCATGTCCGCACCCCCAATAGCCGCTGTCAACGTCACACCCTAGGATGGAATCCAAAGCGGAAATCAAAATGAATAAAATAAAAATAAAACCTCCGATATTGGACATCTTGGTTTTTGATCATTCTGGTTTTCCAATTAATGTATTTACCTTGAAGTTCCACGGCTGGTAATGACCAAGTGCCTCCCATCTGATCAATTCTCCCACAGATATAACACAGGTAAGCACTGAACCACCTTCCTCTCCATCCCCCACCCCCGGAAATGGCCCTAAATCCCTAACAGGCAGTGATGAAAAGCAGGCACAAACTAGAGAGGGGTCTGCACTTGAAAAAAAGTAACATCACTAAGTGAATTTCCCAATTTTTCTTTAAATATTTTATTTACTTATTTGAGAGAGAGACAGTGAGAGAGAGCATGAGTGAGGAGTTCAGAGGGAGAAGCAGACTCCCCGAGGAGCCGGGAGCCTGGTGCGGGACTCGATCCCGGGACTCCAGGATCACGACCTGAGCCGAAGGCAGCCGCTCAACCAACTGAGCGCCCGAATTTCCCAATTTTTATGGTGTTAACGAAAGGGCTGGCCCAGTGGTGCCAAGAGAAATAGCTAAATCCAAAATATATGCCCATAGTCTTGCTAGTTTGAAGATCCAAGGATAGGACTTAGGGGGACTACAGCAGCTGGAAAGTGAGAAGGGAAATTGCAGAGGGCAGGCAAAAGAGAGGGAGCCCCAAATTTTATGTATGAACTCTGCCCAAAACTCTGGTTGACTCCAAGCAAACCTGTGAAGGATAAAGTAATAACAGGTTTCAGCTGCCCCCACCACAAGGGAGACAGATCAGGAAATCTGATTGCAGCCAGGTTAGCTGCCAACAAAAACAGATTAAAAAATAATGATCAATATTCTTTGGAGGAATATAACAGAATCCAAAGTCTCTCTAATGAAACCCCAAATCACCAAACCCTAGAAAGGGAAAGAATGGTGGGGAGAAAGATTTTTGCTTTTTAGTCCACATACACCTACCTATGTATTTTGAGTTTCAGATGTGAATGCATTTATGTGCTACTTAATGAAGTCAAAAGCCATTAAAATAGTCCACAAATAAAATAATCCACATTTTATCTTACTCATTCTCATACAAGTATAAACTACCTCTTAAATATCAAATTCATCTCTTCTCAAAAACAGTAATTCTTAAAGTTTTGTTTTTCTATGCTGTTGGTTTTATTTTGAGACATTCTGCTTTATTGGATTAAAAAATATCAAAACCATTTTTATTTTGTTTCAAATAAAACAAAAACCAGCGCTATATACACTGGGGAAAAATGGACTGTCAGTAGTAAATAAAAAGAATTTTAAGTTAATTTTTCAGACTTCTTTTCTTTCTTTTTTTTTTTTTAAGTAGGCTGCATGCCTGGTGTGGAGCCCAGCATGGAGCTTAAACTCACAACTCTGAGATCAAGACCTGAGCTGAGATCAAGATCAGACACTTAACTGACTTACTTAAGTCAGTTACTTACTTTTCAGATTTCTAAAGTTTCTCTGCCAAAATCAGGCCTCTTAGCATTACATAAAAATAAGTATGGTTTTTTTTTTAAGATTTTATTTATTTGACAGAGAGAGATCACAAGTAGGCAGAGAGGCAGGCAGAGAGAGAGAGAGGGAAGCAGGCTCTCTGCTCAGCAGGGAGCCTGATGCGGGACTCGATCCCAGGACCCTGAGATCATGACCTGAGCCGAAGGCAGTGGCTTAACCCACTGAGCCACCCAGGCGCCCCAAAATAAGTATCATTTTTAACACCGTAAATCTTGAGCCAAGCAGCCAGTATGTGTTTGATAAGCAATTACTGTATGTCTAATTTTGTGCTAGGCAATACAAATTATTTTAAAAACCTAGAACATGGGGCACCTGCGTGGCTCAGTTGGCTAAGCATCTGCCTCCGGCTCAGGTGGTGATCCCAGGGTCCTGAGATCGAGCCCTGTACCAGTCTCCTTGCTCAGCGGGGAGCCTGCTTCTCTGGATCCTACTCCCCCTGCCTCTGTTTTCTCTCCCTCTCCCTGTCTCTCTGTCAAATAAATAAAGAAGACCTTTGAAAAAATAAAAAATAAAAACCTAAAACACATACCCCGTCTACAATGTGGACTCCAGGCTAGACAAACATGAAGGAATCCGTGGATAACAGCTGTTTTGCAAAGCACTGTACAATGATATAATAAAATGTTTCACTGGGGCACATAGACAACTAGAGAACACTGTGTGTATCAATATACTAAACGCAAAAATGAGAGCGGAAGAGGAGGACCATACTGATCATTAAGGCTTCCATGACCTCCCCCACTGAACACACAAGGTTTATTAATGCATCTCATTTTATATAATTCTTTAACTTGGTATCACAGTCACAGTAAGTAGGCACCTAAAGAAAAGAATTGAAACACTCAGCTTTTAAAAATTCCCTTCGATCCAGTGAAAACACCCCAGAGCACTAAAGATGTCACCCGACAACTTTGAAAGGAACCATTCGGTGGAGAGAAAGAGTGGCTTCCTTCTTACACTTTTCTGTATTAGCCAGATTCTAAAAAGAAGAACATGTAACATCATTCTGAGACCTGTTTATTGCATCACGGGTCTTGAAGAGCTAGAGACATGGTTAGACCACACTCAGCTCCTCACTGAGGGTGTGCTTTCCACCCCAACTTCTTACCATGACAGCAGAGAGAGCTGACACAGAGCCCAGACAGGTAATGCCCGTGGTAAAGCTAGGGTCCATCATGAATGGGATTATTCCACCCACACTAGCCGCCAGCAGGCCTGCATTAAGTAAGTGTCTTCCAGGAAGAAGGAGAGGGGCGGATTTCAGGATACCTAGGACCAAGTGCAAGTCCGTCAGAAGCCAGCAATGTCATGGAACACCAACCCCCCCCCCAACACACACACATACACACTCTGAAGTGCATATCATTTAATCCTAAACTATCAAAATCAAATATGGAGGGAAAAATGATCCTGAAACATAAAAGCAAATTAGGGCTTTTACATGTAACAAATGTTAACAGAAGTAGGAAAAGTATGGCTCAACTTAACTGTTCTTTACTTTGATCATACAACAATTTCTTTACTCTTTGTCCTAGCATCTTAAAAAATTACATTTTTCCCGTATGACCAACATAGAAGTTGTTGAGTGTGGTTTCATTTATTTAAAACTTCAAAACAGAGTCCCAGCACATTCACATTTCTGATTCTATCAACTGAGCCCAAGGGAGCAAAGCCCTGGTTTGCTAGTTGTTTTTGAAAACAAAAGCAGGAGACAAGAGCATTAGAGGCTTGAAGTTCTTTTGTGACTTTTAAGTTTCATGGAAGTTCTCTATTTAATTTCAATGGCTTGATTACTCAGAGGCAAAGACCAGATCTTTCTATCACAAACTAGTTTCTCTATAGACTCATTCATGAAAACAGCCTCTGTGAGATTTGGAGGGTTTTTTCCCCCCACTTCTAATCTCATGGCTGACTTCAGCAGTAGCAGAAGATGGCAAGCCAGAGCCAAAAAATGTGTCTGTGTTCAAAATAAGTACTGTACGGGGACGCCTGGGTAGCTCAGTGGGTTAAAGCCTCTGCCTTCAGCTCAGGTCATGATCCCAGGGTCCTGGGATCGAGCCCCGCATCGGGATCTCTGCTCAGCGGGGAGCCTGCTTCCTCCTCTCTCTCTGCCTGCCTCTCTGCCTACTTGTGATCTCGATCTGTGTTAAATAAATAAATCTTTAAAAAAAAAATAAGTACTGTACGGTGATCACACAAAACTATTCAACAAGCTTCTCTCTACTCTGGAAAACATATCAAGTTCATTTCTGTGAACAGGCATCTCTAACTGAGGATTTAAGAAGATGGAGTTGTGTTCACACGTATTATCAATTGTCATCTAGTCCCTCTACACAAATTTCTGTGCACTTATTTCCTCCACTGGCTGTCTGCAGAAAAACAGGTTCCACGTTTGGGAGATCTGTAAGGATCAATTCAGGAAAGCAATCTTTTATATATTCATAATTTATATATGTTTATATATTTATTTATTTCCAAGTGCTATATAAATTCTTCACCTAACAGGTTCTACCATGAAGCCATTTTCTGAAACTGAAACGTACCCTTGAGTCCCCTAAACAACAGCTGCTTCTCTGTTACGTGGAATCACTTACCCTGCAATTTTCCATAGGCAACAAGAGAGCCACTAAACGTGACACCACCGATGTAAGTACCGAGGTAGGCCACGATCTTGGTGAGATTTGCTGCTGCGTCCGTGGCAAAATGTGGATATTCAACAATGTACTCGGCTATGCAAGTGAGCACAGCCGCCAAGCCCACTAAGCTGTGGAAAGCAGCAACTAACTGAGGTAAATCAGAAATCTGGATGCGCTTGGCAATTGTCAGTCCTGTTGGGAAATGCAGGTCAAAGAGAAATTAAAACTCAACAGACCTCTGAGAAGCAACGACAATAAAGCCAACACCTGAATATTATTCAGCCATAAAAAAGACAGAAATCTTACCATTTGCAATATACTTGATGAACCTTGAGGGTATTACGCTAGGTGAAATAAGTCAGACAGAAAAAAGACAAATATTGTATGATCTCACTTACGAAATCTAAAAATTAAAAAAAAAAAAAAACCAGGGTACCTGGGTGGCTCAGTCAGTTAGGCATCCAACTCTTGGTTTCAGCTCGTGTCATGATCTCAGGGTCATGGGATTGAGCCCTGAATCAGGCTCTACATTCAGTGGGGAGTCTGCTTGTCCTTCTCCCTCTGCTCCTCCCCCTGCTCACTCTCTCTCTCTCTCTCTCTCTCCCTCTCAGATAAATAAATAAAATCTTAAAAAACAAACAAACAAACAAAAAACAGAAAAACAACTAAGCTCATAGATACAGAGGACAGACTGGTGGTTGCCAGAGACAGGGGATGGGAGGTGGGCAAAACAGGTGAAGCTTCCAGTTATAAAACAAGTCACATGTATATACTATACAGCATGTTGACTATACCTAATAATACTGGATCACATATTTGAAAGTTGCCAAGAGAGTAGATCTTAAAAGTTCTCATCATAAGAAAGAAAATTCTGCAATTATGTATGGTGACAGATGCTTACTAGACTTATTGTGATCATTTTGCAATATATACAAATACAGAATTATTATTTTGGATACCTGAAACTAATATATTATGTCAACTTTACACCTCAATTTTATATGTTTTATTTTATTTTTGGAGAGAACACATGCAAACGGGAAGGGGCAGAGGGAGAGGGAGAGAGAGAATCCCAAGCAGGCTCCACACTGAGTGTGGAGCCCAGTACAGGACTCGATCTCACCACCGTTGAGATCATGATCTATTCTGAAATCAAAGAGTTGGATGCTTAACCGACAAAGCCACCCAGGCGCCCCAATTATACCTCAATTAAAAAAAAAAAAGACCACACTTAAGGTTTTCCATCCTTGCCCCTAATAAGTATTTATCTGCTTCCTAGTCTGGGCTAAATATTCTCTTACAGGGACTACACAGAAGGTAAGGACACTGATTATGTACCCTATCAAAATAGCAGGTTTCCTCAACACACCTAACCAAGGTCCAACTCCAAAAACCCACACATACAACATTAACACATGCGTTTTCCATCACAACCTGCAAACACTCCTTAACACTTCTTCAGATCACCTGAGGCTCCAACCAAACCCTCACATTCTCCCCACAGCATGAATAACCCAAGCGCTCTTCTCCATAAGCCAAGCTCTTGCTCCCGAGCACAGGAGAAACAGCTGGAACAGGAAGGCCTGGGTTTTCAGGTGGGTGAGTGGGAGCCATGTTCAAAGGTAAAGAAATGCAAATACCTGGGTAGTTAACACCCAAATGAGGAGACTGTGAAAGAGCTACATGGCTCTAGGCAGGTGACAGAGAACGGGTGTATCTCAGAATATTTGCTAAGATCTTGTCTAGAGATCTTCCTGCCATGAACTTACAGCACATTTTCCTTGCTCCTTTCCAGGGACCATCAAGAAAGGACACAACGCTTGATCGGGTAAGAGAGGGGGGTATGAAAGGAGGCCTAAAGCTACTGTTACATAGGCAAATACACAACCACTAGCTTCTCTGGATAAAAACAAGTGGTTATATAAATGTGTACCTGAGTTTTTAATGACATAAAATAGCATATAATTTTCAAATAATAAAATATACGATACTCTTTACGGTAAACTCCATATCGCCAATTGACTTTCACAGGGTGTTTTTGTTGACTTTTGGCAAACTCTTCAATCTGTTACCAATCTAGTGTTTGCAACTGATGAAATGAGTGCAGGTCCCACGGGAATGTTGACTGACATTTTTGTTTGCATTAACAAGTAAGACAAAAGTGAAACGAGATATATGTGAGAACCTCACTCATTGTCAACAATGTGAGCAACACCTTGACTCTGATAATAGTTTTCAAATGTTGGAAGAATATTTGCTCACTTTTTTGGGTGATATTTACAAAGTAATGGTTACAGTCGCAGCATACTTTTATGTTTAAGCTGCACTATTAATATTTACTCCATCTCTTTCTTAGGTCTGGACAATCAATGAAACAATAAATGAAACCCAGATTTGTAGCATTTGTTGATTTCCATGGTATAAATGTAACTATCATGGTCAATTTCAAGCTACCAATGTATGTCATTAAAGATGGAGTCAGGAAGAGATGGACAAAAGCCCACCCTCACACAGTGTTTCTAAAAACGGATATAATATGGTTAATCTCAAGAGCATAGAGAATAAAATCTAACAAATTAATTAGAAAGTTATGAATAATATAATTTGTGTCTAATATAATGTATTTATTTTGGTGAACAATCATAGTTGGTATAATTCTCATTAAAATATAAACATTTTAAAACACTTAACATTGAGTAAGTAGATCAACTATGTCAAAAGAGTGAGCTAAAAAATGGGCATGTGTTCCCATAAAGCAGAATTCCACCAAGTGCTTACCAATGGTACCGCCCAATGCCATTGCTCCAGACATCTGAGCTAACAGTTCTGGGGATGGTTTCAGGCCTCCAAGGGTGGCTGCCAGGCCTCCAGCCACCCCAATCATGCCCAATGCATTGCCAAGACGAGCTGTTCCCTGGGTGGAAAGGCCGGCCAGGGCACCAACACAGCAGAGACCTGAGCCCAGATACATGATCTTTTTAAAAGAAAGAGAAGAGAAAAGAGAAAGAAAGACTATCAAAACTTCCAGTCTATTACCACAGGGAGAACTTCTCTTGAGGAAACATGATTTTCTAAGAACAATTTTAAATTCAGACAACGGAGGGACCAGTAGCACTTCTTCTTTGAATGTTTCAATATATGTTCCCATCCATTAGGAAAATTAACAAATTAAATATCTTAATTTGTACTTGCAATTATACCATTTGTGAAAATTGGGGGGTTTTTGTGGATTTGATAGCATGCACAAATGCATTTAAAAGTACCTAAATTTAAACAGAGTTATAATGGGATCTAGACCTGACCAAATGCTGTAAAGGAGCCCACCCCTGATGCTATAAATGCCAGGGACCATAACATCCACTTTACTCAAGTCAGTCCCATGAGATTCATGGAAGTTGAAAGAATCATCATCCACATTTTACAAAAGAGAAAACCAAAACTTAAGGTTACATAATTCTTCCAAGGTCACATGATCAGAAAATAGCAATTGG
Source organism: Taxidea taxus jeffersonii (assembly GCA_003697995.1). Taxonomy (NCBI): domain Eukaryota; kingdom Metazoa; phylum Chordata; class Mammalia; order Carnivora; family Mustelidae; genus Taxidea; species Taxidea taxus. The sequence continues at coordinate 34,528 of ML099055.1, forward strand.
GTCTGACATACCACTCCAACTCTTCTCAAAAAAGATTTGTTCACTCAACAAGTAAGAAATGTTGGAAACAGCAGAAACCAAGGGAGACATGTTCTTTCTGCTGTCAGTTGCAATCTCCCAGCAGGCATTAAAAAGTGATTAAAAAAAAAAAATACTGAGTTCAGGACAAAGCTGAGTCTCTATTATAATCACATTGAGACATGGAACTTTCAAAGTTCAACTTGATTATTTCTGTTTTTCTATATAACATTCATTTTTATACTATCTTTTTAAATGCATTGACATAACAATCTCCTGGTTACAAGAGATGGTATACTGAATTTGTAGAAGAACGTAAGTAGGAAAAAGACTAACAGTACTTAACAGAAAAAGTTCAGACTCTCTTACTGATTATTTCATTGTATCCCCCACAACAATCCATTCAGGTACAAAATAAGCTTCTGACACTTTTTACAAGTGGGAAAATTGAGGGACAAACAGGTTAACCCATGTTACCACATTCAGGTAGCAGGCAAATCTGTTTCTAGAATCCAGGGTCTTGGTTCTTAGGGGACAGGAAAGCTCTAGTTGACCGAGATGTTTCTAGAGTTATTATTAGATTTGCTTGGTGGAGCCTGAGTTCGGGTAATGATGTTGTTGAATCTAGTTGGAAAGAAAACATGGTGGCAAAAATAAAAATTCTCAAGACAGCCTCTTACTTGTTCAATGTTATAACCACTAGAGAGGGCAGCTAGATATCCTCCAACAAAGGTAGCAGCAGGGAGCAGATATAGGTAATTGTATTCTGGGGGATCCGTGGGACGCTTGAACATGTCCAGCATTCTCTGGGTCACCAGAAATCCACCTTATCAAAGTAAATATGAAACAGAAAGAGGCATTTTGAGCAACATGATTTTTAAACTGGTACAATTTCTCCATTTTAAGGACATCTTTATCACCAAGGGATAAATATATTAATAACATTTTAGAACCTCAAAGTTAAAATGTATTCTATTACTCAAGCCAGTTTCATTGAAGGCAGGAAACCCCATATTCAGGAAGAAAACTTCCAACTATTTCTGCATGACTACAAGTAAACAGGCATACAAACAGCTTGGGAATGCAAAAGATCAAAGGCTAGTATTTTTTTCGAGTAAGTTACTCTATTTTGTTAAACCTATAATAAGGGATAAAAGAAAAAAAATGCCGCATCAACAGGCACCAGATTTCTTGGAGCCATCAATTAATTTTTCGGCTACAACATAGCATCAAATGAGTTTACACAAGTGATGTGCTAGGCTTTCAATTTTCAGAAACACAAGCTAGGATAAGGCAAAGGCTAAAATTTTATCTAACAGTATACTCATTTAGAGATGTTATGGTGATAGCTACAAGTTAACTTAATTCAAAACTATGCATTCAATAACTTCCCAGTTAACTTGCAGCAAGACAATCATTTTGCTTGTTTACTTTGGGGCACTGAAGGAGGGGGTGTTCTTTTATCAAACAGTTTCTAAAAATTACAAGAGGGCAAAATAATTTTTCTTCACAGAGCACATTCATGGTCTGAGTGAAACAATGTTTAAAGGCACAATTAAATTCGTGAAATTCAAATGTCTAAAAAAAATCCAAATGTCTATTCTGTATGGATTGATATTTGCTTCTCATGTCCCCATTAAAAACAGCTCTCAAGGGCAACCCTGTCGGGATCCCTCTCACTCTCGAGAGCTTTTTCTGTATCTTCACTTAATGAACTTCTAACACTCTATTCACTCTCTGTTGTCTGCAAGATTCATTTGACTCCGTGAGACAAGAACCTAGTTCTCCTGCTTCCCTTCTGCCCTTCCCCTCCACTCATGCCTTCCCTCTCTCTCTCTCTCAAATAAATAAATAAAATCTTCAAAGGAAAAAAAAAAAAAAATAGCACTCTAGCCGGGGCGGCACCTGGCTGGCTCAGTTGAAAGCGTATGTGACTCCTGATCTTGGGATCGTGAGTTCAAGCCCCACTCTGGGTCTAGAGCTTGTGCAAATAAATAAATTTTTTTTTTAAAAATAGCACTCTGGACTCTCTCAGGACCACTGCCACCATACCTGCAATGTTGACTGAGGAAATAAATGTAGCAAGAGCGGCAAGGCCCTGAGAAGTTGTGGAAGGATACAAATGTCCTCCCATCAGTGCCAACCCACCGACTGCAGTCAACCCTAGGAAGAAAGAATCAAGATGGTGAATGGTTATAGAGAGAAGGACAAATGAAATGTCACAGGATCTCACACAGACAGGCACAACAGAGAAAGTCCTCACGCACCACCATCACTGGAGTACTCTTGTGGCCAAAGAGTTAAAAGTTCTCCTTCTGCATAAAACTTTGGACTTCCTTTAACTTTCTAGCTCTGTGCCCCCGATAAAGATCGAAATCGATAATGTTATTGGACAAGAGATAAAAAGGGACTGTGGGTAGATAACCTGCTTCTGAACTGGAAGGAACTATAAATGAACTATAAACAGATGAGGGCAAAGCCATGCTCTGAGCCCTCCAGAGGGCAAAGCTATGCCGCTGCCCCTTGGAATTAGCCACGATCCCTGGAGAGCCCCCTGGCAGCGGTGCCTGGAGCACTGGCAGCACAAGGCCTCCACACCAGGGCAGGCCCCACACCCATCCAGTCGGACACCCGACTGTCCAAGGTGGGTCTCCCCCCTCAGATCTAAGCATCCCTGGGAGCCAAAGAGAAGAGCTCCTGGGCAGCTGTGTGGACAGGGACCCCTATGAAGACTCGCAGCATAGTCTGAGGCTCGGCGGATGCTTCCCTGGCTGGCCGGCGGCTTCCCAGTGAGTCTGACGACAGCTATGGCCTACTTACCGCTGAATGTTTAGATGAATCTCAGATGAGCTCCTAAACCATGCTGCATTTAAGATTCTGTGATATCAGAGGAATCCTTTCTTTAAAGGAAACTACAGTCGAAAGAAAGAACAATGGCTCTGCCCGAAGGCCTGACAGGCTCACTCTGCTTGACCCTCACTTCTAGCCCTGCCCTCCCCACTCTGGGAACCCAAACCAGCCACCTCAGAGGCCAAGCCATACAATCTGTAAACAAAGACTTTGGAAAGCTCATTGAAAGTAGTTGGAGAGTTGAATAAGCCCATGAAAACCTAAAATGAGGGAAAACAAGAGAGGAGCAAACCTGAGATTGCATTAGTCACAGACATCAGCGGTGAGTGGAGAGCAGGGGTCACTCCCCAGACAGTGTGGTAGCCCACGATGCCGGCCAAGCCAAAAGTGGTCACCATCTGGGAAAAGGCTAAATTGGGCGCCACAATGCCCAAACCCAGGATCCCAGTGAGACCTACAGAAAGAGAAGAATGTGAGCTGACATCCAATTATCTCAAGATTAAAAGTACACACACCCACACACAAATGTGAAATAGTCAATGCTTTTACATTCTGCATCCAGTAATGAGTCTTCCAATAATGAGATTTTTTTACACATTTCACAATGGGGGGCAGGGGAGGCTAAAGGTATTACGAACAAAACTCGGCTTCCTGACCATCACCGCCCAAAATAAAATAAGCTGTAAAGACCTAGTGAAATTTATGAGTCACCTTAATAACAATTTCCCCATTGTCCTCTTCCCTGTTTTGACTCTCATTGACAATGCCACATGTGTATACAAGTGCTTTTGTTCCAGAATTAGAGACCTACATGGGACCTACCCAAGCATTTTCTACTTGGGCAAGACATGACCTTTGTAAGACAGGAGTGTTTTAAAGCCAATGTCATGTCACTCAGCTTTGGCTGAGGAAGAGGGATTTTAAAAGAGTAGGAAGGATTTCATTCACTCCAGCACCTCCCCAAAACATATGGCCTCTCCTCCACCACCAGCCCCCCACCCCCGGGACAGGAGTTTTGCAATTGCTCCTAAAACTGGACTGGACTGCT
>RCUC01117746.1:0-27303 GCA_003697995.1 Taxidea taxus jeffersonii
CCGCTCAACCAACTGAGCCACCCAGGCGTCCCTATCCTGGATTCTCTTGTGGGTCCTGAGTGCAGTCACCTGCCTCCTTATAGGAGAGAGAGGCTGAGGCAATTAAACGGACTCTTACATAGAGCATGCGATGTGACTGCAGAGGCAGAGATGGGAATGATGGGGCCACGGCCAGCAACAGCTGAAAGAAACAAGAAAGGATCCCTCCCTAGAACCTCTGGAGGGAGTGTGGCCCTAACAACACTTTGATGGTAGACTTCCTGTCTCCATTTCTGTTAAGCAACCCAGTTTGGATATGTTTTCCTGAACATTATTCATTTGTATTTCTTCTGTAGAAAAGTACCTACTCATAACTTCACTCTCTTTTCCTATTGAAACACTCATTTTCTGTCTTTTTTATATGACTTGTCTTTTTATATGAAATCGAATAATCTTTTATCTGCCAAATAGGAAAGAAATCTTAATTCACAGCTGTGATTTGCTTTTAAATGTTGTTTGTCATATCTTTTTATCATGTCCAAGTATTTATCTGTATATAGAATGACCGATCATTTTTCCCTATATAGTCTCTGGCACCAGGACCATGATTAGAAAGTTCTGCTCTAAAGGACAAAATTTTTATTTTTATTTACTTTTAGAAGTTTGCTGCACTGCTATTCCATGTATTCATATATAATTAAAAGTCAAGCACATATGTTGGTTCTTGATGACAGATTCATTGAAGAGTCACCATGTAACTGGCACTTCTACAAATGTTTAGAAGTGTTTACTCAGTTATTCCCAGAATAATCATATTAGTGAGCCATCATTATCTATTTAAGAAAAGAGGAAACTCAAACTTTTAAAGGTATAAGGATTTGCTCAAAAACTTCCTGTCCCTTGGGCACCATGGACCCATGCTGACTCAGCAGAGAACAACTCAGCCAACCCCAAGCTGGAGGGACATAGAGATAGTGGAATGTGGACAAAGAGTGATCTTGGCGGGCTGCAGGGAGGAGGTGTCCTTTCTCAGAGGTCAGCAGCAACCAGACAAAGGGGATACCGCTGTGGAAAATAGTTGCTGCATACCCTCCCACAAGGGATACACAGCTATGCCAGCTGGGGCCAGAGCCCTCCCCCTCAGAAGGGTCCCCCCACCTCAGCATTTTGTCTGAAGTTACATTCGAAGAGGAAACACAGAGCCCAGCCCAAGGCCAGGAAACAAACTGCCAGGAGTTCACCTCTGCAAGCATGTGTGGTTAGGTTTCCTGTCCTGATCGTGGGCCAGGCTTCAGCAGAAAGGCCCCATCAGAAGTCAGGAAGCTGGTCTGGTTATATCTTCACATCACTGCATGACTTTGAGCAGGTCACGGACAGATCTGGGCCTCAGTTCCCTTCTGTGGGAGGAAAAACAAAATAAAACAAAACAAAAATAGCTCCCTCCCAAACCCCACTGTGGCATTAGGAGAGAGCACACACAAACACACTGGGTAAACGACTCATGCAGCTGGGTAGCGGGCATCAGCCCGAGCTTCTCTTTTGACTCCACAAGTCCATCCTGCTTTTCCCCACTATAAGGAGCAGGGCTCTGCACCCAGACAGAGTGGGGAGCAGGAGTCAGGGGCTCTGGAGGGGTGGTGGGGGTGGCAACAGGGGACTTGCAACCAATACCCTCTTCAGTCATGAGCTCTTGGGGGGCTCCAGGCAGCAGCTGCTAGACCAGCAAAGCCTCGGGTGGCCATGGAAGGACTTACATGTTAGCACAGGGTGAGGTGCCCTGACTCCCCAACCCTCACCTTTTGTTGTTTTATAGAAAATCTCTTTGTAAATTGCATCATTTTTTAAAGTGCCAACATTCACTAAAGAAAGATGAGGAGTCCTGCTTCTGTGTAGCAATTACACAACCAGCGCTCTAGTGCCCACAGGGGCAGGAGTTGAGGATTTAGATATGATTGGTGGTCCAGGCTCCTGTGCTCCATCCTCCTCCTGTTGACCTGTCCCTGCCACCAACCGGGCTCTCTTTGCTCCCAGCCTCACTCTGCCCTCCTTTGCCAGGGACCCTCCCTGCACTTTCTTACTGGCACTCTGCCTGCTCTCCTCTCCCCTCTAGCCCCATAAAACCTCCCAGGACGGAAACACATCACTGACTCACCAGGAAGGACTGCGCATGAGGTTTCTGACCACTCTCAGGGCCAGTGGGGTTTAGAGTTCTTGCTCAGACCTCTGAGTTCTCCTGAGATTGTTACCCACCCTTAGCGTGGCTTGCCCTGGAGAGGAGGGCAAAGCCAGGGCCCTGCAAAGAAGAGGCAGTGAACAGAGAGAGGCGGGTAGGAAGCCCATTACTTGACACAGCTTCCCCCTGGCCATCCCAGCTCTACCGCCGAGGGTAGCCCCGATGGGGAAGGGGTAGCTGGGCACGGAGAAGAGGAGCAGCCTCTATGGAGACCCAGGAGCCGCGCACCAAGCAGGGCTATTGCCTCCACGTCAGGATTCGCAACTGCCCCTGGAGGTCCCAGCTTCCCTCTGCCTGCGGTCAGCCCTCCCCAGCTCTCCCACTCCCCAGCCTGGCCTTGGCCTTTCTCATTTTGTCTATCTCAGAAGCGCTGGAAGAACTGAACAGAATCAGACCAGCCCCCGGTTCCCTCTCCCCAGCGGCCCCCATGTCTTCTCCTGCCAGCGCGCAGGGAAAGGGCAGGAGGCTCTGGAAAGTCTTGCTCCTGCCACTGTTGCTACCACTGCTGATTGCAGGTAAGGAGGAAGGGAAAAATGCAGGGAGGAGAGGAGGGTGCTGTGGGGACATCTGGGACAGTGCGACATGGAGCAAGTGCTCTGGGCCAGGGACAGCTTATGGAGCTGGTGCTGGTGTGGCCCTAACCTGCAGCCTGCTCTCCAGGCTCATGGGCACTACCAGAGGCTCAGCATCTTCGCCGAGTGGCAGGGCAGACGCTTTCTGTGACATGCCAGTACCCTGCCAAAGGCTGGCCCTACGAGAGGAAGGGCTGGTGTAAGGAGCTGTCAGCGTTCAAGTGCACCAGGCTTGTCACCAGCTCTGGTCCCGGCAGGCTAGTTCAGTCCTCTCGATTCTCAATCTGGGACAACCCTAGCACTGGCCTCTTCATCGTCACCATGACTGGTCTGAAGGAAGAAGACTCAGGACACTACTGGTGTAGAATCTATCACGCTTCCAGCAACTCTGTCTCTAAGTCCATAAGATTCTATCTGGCAGTGTCTCCAGGTAAGCCACTTCCTGGGGATCCCCTCGCTCCCTTCTGGTGCCTCCTGGTTTCCTAGTCCCCCCCATCAAGTTCTCCTGGGAAGGCTGCTAGGGAAAGGTGCACGCACACTCCCACCTCATTCGCTGCCCACCTTGATGATTTACAAGCCTCCTAAAAGATGCTCAAACAGATCATTTGAGCATGCTGACCAGCCTGAGCTCCTGTGACCTGACCACAGGGGAGCCCAAGACTGTTTGGCATTTTTAGAGAAGGTGCCTGAATCTGGCACATAGTAGGTGCTCAGTAAATGTCTGGCCACTGGCCACAAACCAACCCCCCAACCATGTTGGTAGCATGTTGGGCTGTCCATTCCTCCTGGCCCAGATCAGCAGTGAGCATACTGGTCTGAAAGCCAAGGATGGTTTTTAGATGGTTGGGAAACAAGTAAAAAAAGATAAGATTCTATGACACATAACAATTAGAAAAAATTCAAATTTTAGTGTCCAGAAAAAAAGGTTTGTTGGGAGCACAGTCATGCCTTTTTGTTTATCTCTGATCTAAGGCCATTTTCATGCTATAGGAGCAAAGTTGAATAGTTCCAACAGAGACCATAGAGCCCATAAGCCTAAAAGTTCAGTTATAAAAATGGCCCACGTGCCATTTTTATATGTGTATGTAGGTGGTGGGTGTAGGTGTACAACCAACTACTGTTCAAGTATCATGGTCCTGCTCTATAGCTTGCCCCCATGGAGACTTCCATGACTGGGTGACAATGACCAAACTGGACCATATCCTGTTCCACCAAACCTGTTTACCAGTCACATGGGTGGACCTTGGGGCAATGTCAAATTGATGTAGAATTTTCAAGATCCTGACTCCCAATTTCTGTATTCACCTTGTGCAGGCAGGTTATAAACAATCTGTGGACGAGTACCAGCCCATAGACCACACACTGTAGCTCAGGACTAGACTTTTCACTGAGGGTCCTGAGGATCTTCTCTGGTTGGGCATAGGGGTTGCTCCAGGTCATTGCTCCGGGCAGCCTCACCGTCATGTCCACTTGTCCGTCGGCCTGGGACTCTCTCCAGGGAAGTCGCTGGTCATGGGGTGTCCCAACATCAGGCACCCTCTCCTCCCTGTCCCCTCAGCCCCTGCCTCTCTCTTTTCCTCAGCTTGGGGGAGACTGCTCCCCTCATGGGCCCTGGGTGGGTGTGCAGACCTAGCTGAAGACCCTGACCGTCTCCAGTTCCTGTCACAGCATTGGGGCGGACACCACCTGTTTCTCTTCAGGGCCTCAGCCACCCCCAATGTCTCCTTAATAGCCCCCATCACCTTTCCAGAGGTGATCTTCCACCAGCCTCCATCAAGAGCTCTTAGCACTAGTAGGTCTGGGGTCTTTCTGGGAAGGCAAGGCAAGTGGGGATGGGGGGACAGATAGCTCACAAAGTTTCAGAATTAAGAGGGGGCCCCATAAAAGGTATTTACCCAGGCCATTGAGGCAGTGGGGCCTGCAGAGGGGCCTAGGGTTCTGCTGCCAAACTGGGAAGGATAGGGTTGGGAAAGCAACCTTAAAATTCCCCATGAGGGACCGCATCCCCTAACAGCCCAAGAAGTATGAGCAAGGGAACAGATGCCAGAGTTGAGAGCCGCTTAAAGACAATGACTGTTTCCACATTTGGGGAGGCTGAAAGCTAGAGAATGCCCTTCCAGACATCTAGAAACACTTGGAGGGAATTCCAGGCCTCCTGACTCCTCTTCCAGTGCTCTTTCCAGACCCAGGAACACCACCACAGGCTCTGTGTAGAGCCTGAGCCACAGCTCTGTCTAGTCTTGAGCCAAAGGACTTCACAGCCTAGGCCCACCCCCACGACTTGTTTTTTATCAGGGTTGACGGGTTCCCACTCCAGCCGGCTTTCCTGCTGGCCAGAACAGATGTGCTGTCCCACCAGCTAACGAGGGTTCTTTCTCTCTCGCTGACAGCTCCTGCCTCCACACAGGCCACCAGGGCTTCTGCTGAGCTGGTCTCATCACCGACCCAGAGCTCTGTGCCCCCAACTGGAAGAGCCAAGGAGGACCCCAGGGCTTCCTCTGCCCTCACCACCCTTTCATCGTGAGTTCAGGGTGGGATCCTCACCCTGAAGGCCCTGGCTCAGGGGCCTGCCACCCCAATCCACTCCTCTCCCCTTCTTGTCCCCTGTCCTCCAGGCAACAAAACTCTACCCTCCGCTCTCACCCTGCAGCCCCCAGCGCTCTGGTCCCCGTGCTCTGTGCGCTGCTTGTGGCCAAGAATCTGGCGCTATCAGTCCTGACTGTCCGGTGAGTAGGTTTGGTTGGGCTTGGGGGGAAAATGGAGCACAGAACGGCTCCTGTCCCCGGACCCATGGTCAGACAGGGAATCAGCGAGTGAACAGAGAAGCAGCAAAAACTATACCCAACAGGGCTGTCCAGATGAGTCCCTCCTGGGCTCCATCCATTGCGTGTGCTCACTTAGTGGCCTTCCCCTATGTCCTTCTCAAACTCAGATGCCTTGTCCACTTCTCTCAGTCTGTTTTTCCCTTGCCTCTTCTCCTTCTCCTCCTTTCCTTCCCCTGCCCCTCTCCTGCTCTGATTCATTCCTCCTCCTGGACCACTGACCTGTATTCAACCTCCCACTGCCTGTCCTTCCAGGAAGGCCTACCCATAGCCACCAGGCCAGGGCACCCTTCCAGGGCCCAGCCCCTTCCCAAGTGGTGAGGGAGAAAGGCTGTGTGCAGGAGGGAGAGTAATGCCCTGGGGAGAAGGGAACACAGGAGGGCGAAGGGAAGGGGGGCTGGGGGAAAGAAAGGCAAGACCAAGAGTCCCTGGGGTCAGGCTTGCTGATGGAGGGACCAGCTGCGGGGGACAGGGTGACTGGGTCAAAGAGTGGATTTGAGTCACTTCCTATATTTCTCCCCACCCCCCCTACCCCATCTCAGAGCCTTAAGGAGTCCACACGTGCAACATAGAGGGAAGTCTCTGATGCGCCCAGCTCCACCCAGACCCCAGGCTTCGGGATCCAAGGATGACCAGTCTTCCCCAGGGCCCCAGGGAGCTCCTCCCTGGACTCTGAACCCTTTGCTCACTGCAAAGAAAAGGCATAAGTCCCCCAGAACTTGCTCCAAGACCCTTGGCTACACCCCTCACTCCAGTGCTGAGGATTTCCCAGCCTCGCCTCCTCCTAAGATCCAGACCCACCAGTTGCTCACACGCAACTGGCTTCTGGGCCAGCACCATTTGAGTATGGGAACTGAAGGCCAGTACAGCAGCTGTCCCCCAAACCCGAGCCAGCACTGTGGGCGACTCTGACTCCTCTCCCCACTGCCTCCTCCCCTAGTCCTCCTCCTCATCCCCCCAGCTCCATCCTCCTCCTCCCTTCCCCTTCTTCTCCTCCCCCTTCCTTTCCTATCTGTAGCCCTACAGCTCAGCCAAGATCCCAGGTCACCCCCAGCATTTCTCTCCCCATCTCCATTTGCTCAGCCACACTCTGCCAAGCTGCTCTGTTCTGCTTCTCTCTGTTGTTGCTACCTCTCCATCCTCTTCCTCCCTCTTTGCAAATCCCCACCCCCGGGCACTTGTACTTGGCCAGTCTGTCAATCACCTAACTGGTGTCCTGCCTTTGGTCTCCACCTCCTGGATTTCTCCCCCTATCCATCCCTTCTCAAACACCCCGTGCATTTTTACTGCATGGGAGATTGAGTCCGGTGTCATGATTGGGGCCTCAAGTTCTGCCAGGTTCAGCCTCCCCTTGTCACCATGTCACTGTGCACCGCCCCCCCCGCCCACCTTCATGCTGCCCTCACTGCCACCAAGAGGGCTGCAGGCTCCAGAGAGCAGTGACCCTCCCTTTTCCTGCACAAACTAAGCAGGAGGCTCCACACCTGAAACCAGCCTGGTCTGACCCCAGGCACTGCCCTCCTAGAGCTCCTGTCTCTCTAACGCTTCTCTCTCCATGTCAGACTTTCCAGACTGAAACCTTCTTTTCCCTCCTGTTCTTCATCCATTTTTCTTTATTCCTACTTTCTGGGAAAGTTCCTCAAGGTTACATTCCAGTTCTTCTATTCAAAATTTACTATTTACACAATCAGAGCTTCACATTTCTACATAGTCTGATTGTTCTCTGAACGTTCCTTTACAGCCTGCGTGTTTTCTTTGAGGATGTCATTTTTTTCTCAGGCAATATAAAAGTTTTCAGTTTTGAGGGTTTGTTGTTTGTTTGTTTTTAAGCTTTGTGTATCTTCTGTTCCTTCCAAATACCTTTTTTTATCTTCTGTGTTCTCCTTTCATTGACCTCTGTCTTTCCTCAGAACTTTCTGGAAACCTCTGCTGCTTCTTGGCAGCCCTTCAGGAGTTAAAAGCTTGGAGGCTCCGTGTGTGTTACAGAGATTTGTGGACATTGATTTGGCAAGGGCATTGTTACAGACTCTTATGTCTCCCCCCCACCTCGCCACCATCTCCATTCATATGCTGAAATCCTAACCATCTCCCCCATAATGGTATTTGTAGGGGGGGCCTTGGAGGTGACTGGGGGGGATGGTGCCCTTATAAAAAAGACCCCACAGCGTTCTCTGGTTCTTTCCACCCTGTGAGGATGCAGCCATAGACAGATCTGTATGAACCAGGGAGGTCTCGCCAAACATGGATTCCATTGGCAACTTGGTCTTGGACTTCCCAGCCTCCAGAATTGTGAGAAATAAATGTTGCATGAGCCACCGAGTCTATGGTATTTTTGTTACAGCAACCCAAGTGGACTAAGACAAGCATGGCTATATTTTTTTCTCTTTGATATCTCAGTTTCTCCAAAAAGGCTCTTTGAACTGCCCTCCTGGGAATAAAAGCTTGGTTCTAGGCACCAACCATAGCAAAGCAAAGGGGCATCTCTGCCCAGCATGTTTTCACTCACTTGGGCCCCAGGTGGAAGATGCTTTCCCTCTCTGCGGTGCCTGGTTCCCTGAGTGGGAGTCTCTGACTCAAACCTCATCAGAGACTAACCTGCAGGTTGTCTGCAGGGTGTGAAGAGCAGAAGGAGAAAGGATGTGGGCAGCTGACCTACTCGCTCTGTCTCAGGGAAGGCAGAGAAGATACGAGTCTGGCCACTTCTCAACCGAGCCCCCGACGTGTAGTCTGTGTCCTGAACTACCCACACCTCCAATTTCTAGGGGTTTCTGGGATTCTAAATAAAAAGGATTTACTTCTTATTTCTCCTACCCCCTTTCTCTGGTCATTAAAGTCTTCCTATTGTTACCCAGCTTTAAGATGCCCCTGGAGCTCTCTCTCTATCCCTGAAGATGGATTTTTATAATTTTTACCCATTTAGCACCACTTCCCTCACACAAATTCCACACCTCCTTAGTGGGAACAGAGAGGACTCAGATTTTCCATCAAACCATCTGTCTCCACTCCTACCACCATGGGCAGGAACAAGCAAGACCCCCAATCTCCACTTGCTCCTGTAAAGATCCCCAGCCCCTTCTCCACCCTGCCCCCCCACAGCCAGTGCTCGGACCCTCAGACCTGTGGCTTCATTCCTTTCTCCCTGTCTATCCCAGTCACAAGAGCCCAGGGCTCCCTGGTCCTCCCTCATCACCCAGGATCATGTCATAATAAGACCTTGTGAATTCATCAAGTGAGCCCATTTCCCACTCTTTCCCAAATCCATCAATCTTTTCGCTCTTCCCTCTGAAACATGAGCCCTCATGAGCTCAACTTCTCTGTAGGTCACCTTCCTATGTTCACAGAAATTTGCCTTTCCTCTGAGAACACTGCTCTCTTTGTAGTTGGGTGACATTTCACTCTCCTTCACCACTAGGCCAGACGTGGGCAGGGTGTCCTCTTCGCTCCTCATTGCCACTTCCTATCTTCTTAGCCTACCTAAAGCCGCCCCACATTTTATTTCCTGCCATCAGACTATACCATAGACCACATTGTTGTGACATCTCCTATACAATCTGGAGTCGCCCTCCTTCTTCTCATTGTCCTTAACTGCTGGCTTATGGTTACTTCCATGGTTCCTGTCATCATCCTTGGTGAGCTAGGGCTCACTTGGATTCACAGACCATCCTCCCAAATCCCTGGCCTCCCAGTTCCTGACCTCCTCTCCCACAAAGATTTCATCACCTTCCCTGCCTCAGCCACCCATTCAGATGGTCAACAGAAGTAGTGGCTCCCCTCCTTGGTCTTAACTCAGAGCACCCACCTTCCAGGCACCACCTGTCTCTCTAGCTCAAGCCTACTGATCTGATCACAGTGCCCCGTCAACCCCACTGGGATCCCTAGTCCAGTAGTCTTACCATCTTGTCCCTCTCCCTCACTGCACTCATGCGTTCCTTTTCCTTGTCTTCCACGGCCCACCCTTACAATTGCTCTTTGGCACACAGTTTCAATTCCTTTTCCCCCTTTGCTTTCATTGAACTTTCCTGGCACAACTCCAGTCCTGGTTGTATCCAGCTTTCCATTGCTCCATCCTGTATCTAGTCCTAAAGCTGAACACAGCTGGAGAAAAGCAAGCTATCATGAGAAGTCTCTCCCTTACACAAGTGGTCTCCATTCTAGACCTCTTGTTCACACTGCACCCTGGCCCCCCAAATTCTAGTGCCCTCTCCTCACCCTCGGCTGGTGTCCTTGCACCTTAACTCACTGAAAACAATGAGGCCTATTTGGTCCAATTGCACCCATCAATTATCCCCCTTCTGTGCCCCAAGTGCACTCTCTTCTCCTTGCTCCCATCGAAGGCTAAACTCTCCACATAGGACCCATCCCATCTTCTTTTGTCTACATAAGAAAATTACTCCAGAAGTTCACCCCTCTCTAATGTGTCATGACAAACAGAATACAAATGGGCTATGATGTATTAAAAACTCTCTCTTGACCCCACAGCACCTCTACCTACTGCCCCACATCTCATTGCCCTTTATGACAAAACCCATAAAAGGAGTAGATACATTCTCGGTCCCCAATGTCTCTCTCTCTTGTCTCCTAAACACCAGTCAGGACTTTGTTTGTCCCACTCCCTGAAACCTCTTGCCCCAGTCTCCAGTTACTTCCACATTGCTAACTCCAGAGGTCAATCCTCAAAACTCACCGTATTAGAAAGATGAGCAGCTTAGGATATGACTCACCACTACTCCCTTCCTAAAATGCTTTTTTCCCTTGGCTTACAACAACAACAACAGCAACAAAATCTTTTCGTTTTCCTCCCAGCTCATTTGATGCTGGGCAAGAAGTTACCCAAAAACTTAATAGAGTAAAACAACAAATGGTGTATTTATTATCTCAAAAATAGGTCTGGAGTGGGGAGTCGGAAATTTGACAACATCTTAACTAGTGTTCATGATTCAGAATCTCTCATGCACTGCAGTCAGGACGTCAGCAAGAAATGGAGTCATCCGAAAGCTTGACAACTGTGGTCCAGTTCCAAGATAGCTCACCCACACGGTTGCCAGGATGAGACCTCAGTTTCTCCCTATGTGGGGCTTACTTCATGATGTGGGAGCTAACTTCCCCAGAGAGACCAATCCAAGACAGACTAAAAAGGAAGTCACAGTGCCTTTCATGATCTAGTCTGTGAAGTCACACACACTTCAACAGAAGGTGATCGCTAGGGCCAGCCCACACTCAAAGGGAGAGGGGTGGGTCTCCATATCTTGAAGGAAGAACTATGGGATCCACCACAGTTCCTCCTCGGCCACAAATTATTGACATTTCTCCCTCATTCAAAATACACTCATCTAAAATGCACTCATGGGTGAAGGGAGTCAAAAGGTAATAATGAAAGATTAAAAAATGGAGAGAAAAAAGATATACACATCCCCTCCAAAAGCTTCCACAAATCTCACTGGAATATGGCATCAGCATTAGGTCCAGAAGATTGTCACTTAAATCAGGCCCAGGCGTGGATGAGTCTCCTTGGGTGAAGTTCCTTACATACAGCTCCTTGGGTGCACTTAGTTCTCCACATGAAGACCTGTGGGCGGAAGAGGCAAGTTATCTACCAAACACAAACCCAACATACAATGGTGACACAGGCCTGGGATAGCACGAGAGTCATCCCTGGTCAAAAGAGGAGGAGATGAGAAACAAATAGAGCAGTGACCTGTGGAAAAACTGGAATTCCACTGGGCAGACTTTGGAAATTCCTTGATTGGGATTCTGCCCTACTTCAACCTGGGAATGAGTTATTGTAGCTCTTGGCCCCTCACGCTGGGCCCCTGGGTCTGCCCTCTGAGGAATCCTTCACTTTCCATGAAAGGCTGCCTGTATGTTTAGCTTTGTGGTGTTCTCAACCTGCTTCCTTCCAGAAGAACTGGGAGGCTACAAAGGCCTTTTTTAAATTTTATACTCTGTTCCTTTCAGTCCAAGCTGGTGGTACTTTGTGAATATCACTCTCTAAAAAATGTGTGGGTCTCCTGTGAATCTTATTGAAATCCACTCAATTAGACAAAAACCACACTCACAAATCTCTTCAAGATAAGGTCTCCTCCATACATTGGGCTTTTTCCGAGAAGCTGAGGGGTAATCTCTTTTAGCATCATGGAAGCCCTTGAGTTTCACTGAAGGAGTCCGTGAGGTACATACCCTCAAGATCCTTAGGGGGCCTTTGTCTAAAGCATTACCTTGATCTTTCTCAGGTCCTAACAAGGGATTCCACAACCAAGCTTGGTTTCATCTTTAGACCACATTTTCCTGAAAGCTTTAGCATCATTCACTATGGAGATCCTGAGAATTTTCAAAGCCATCAGAATCCAGCTCTTTCATGTTGAATAGCCCTGCCTATAGTTTACCTCCCTGTTCTCACAGTTTCCAGTAAGCCAGGGGAAGAAACCAGGCAGCCTCCTCAACACTTGGCCCAGAGGTCTTAGCTACACCACCTAGTTCATCACATATTTCTTCTACTTTCCACATTACTGCTGGTGGCTATGTTGCTAACCTGCCACCACACAGCAAGGATCCTTTCTCCTTCTCCCCTACTGGCTCAGAAAATTTGGGAGAATGTTATGTCTCTATGCCCAATCTCCTCAGCAGGAAAAGGAGAACTGATAATATCCACATAGCCAAGCTATTTGGATTACTAAGTGGGATGGTATATTCATAAAGCATCAGACATATGGAGAACACAAGGAACAAATGCTGAGCTTTAGAGGAAGTGAGGTGTAGTGGGAAGAGGACTCACCTGTTACAGAGCAGAGGCAACTAAGAGCTGATCTCAGCTGGAGCGTCAAAGAGCCTACAGGGAGTCGGCTTCTCTTCTTGGTTGACAGCAGAGGGGAACACAGGAGAGAATCAGATTGAAGAAACTGACCAACCTAGGCCCAAAACACATGCATAGTCACTGACACCCCGTTCAGGCCAGTAGTGGCCAGGGACAGCCTTCCTCCTTACCAGGAGGCTGTGGTGACCACTCAGTGTAACGGGATGGGAAAGGGGTAGCCTTTGCTTCTGGGTGCCATTCTGCCGCAGTTCCTGACCTCCTCCTCCTGGATTCCTGCTCTGATTGCTGGTGGGACATGCAGTGGACAACCCTGATGGAACCCAGGAGCCCAGATGCCAGTAAAGTCAGCTGCCACTTTCAGTAGGTCATTGATCTTCTCCAGATGCATTCCCTCACCTGTAGGGAGATAAATATTGCCACCACCCTGTTGGGAAGGCTTAGATAAACAATGCAATTAGACAAGACTTGCATATTAAAAAATTATGTGATTATATATTGTTTCTGAAGTTTTCTTCAAATTCTTTTTTTGTTTTATTTTGTCTCTTAAAGTTTTATTTACTTAAGTAATCTCTACACCCAACTTGGGGTTCGAACTCATGACCCTGAGACCAAGAGTTACACACTCCTCCAATGGAGCCAGCCAGGAGCCCCTAAGTTTTCTTCAAATTCTAAAACTGTCCTGCATTCCCATATCTGATCTCCAGGGGACCAACTTCTCCACTTTTTACTGTTTTCTCCATCATCTCCCTTCTTATCCTCACTTCTCCCATTGGCCCCTGGACACTCAGGAACCCCATCAGTGCCGTTCTAAGCAGGGAAAGGGGGGCTCCTGGACAGCTCAGTCGTGAAGTGTCTGCCTTCGGCTCAGGTCATGATCCCAGGGTCCTGGGATGGAGCCCCATATTGGGCTCCCTGTTCAGCAGGAAGCCTGCTTCTCCCTCTCCCACTCCCGCTGTTTGTGTTCCCTCTCTCGTTATGTCTCTGCCAAATAAATAAATAAAATATTTTTTAAAAAATAAGCCGGGAAGGGCACTACACACAAGCCCAGTGGGCAGAGGGGCACAGGGTGAGCAGGGCTTAGAAATGAGATCCCAATTATTGTCCCAGTTCAGCCCTGTGTGAGCTTGAGCAGATCATGTCCTTCTCTGAACTTCTGCTTCTTTCTCTGAAAAACAAAGGGGATGGAGGTGAGTTCTAAAGCCCCTTCCACAGGAGGCTAAGCCGATGGGCATGAAATGAACTTCCCTGCGCCCAGCTAAGTCGCCAGGGACAGAGTACCATGATATGCAAACAGACAAAAGAGCCAGCATCCCTTGAACTCAGAGTCTATAGGTGGAGGGGCCCTTGTGGAAGATTCCAGTATGGACAGAGGGAAGGAGCAATGACGTGGGAACAAAGTTGGACGGCAGGTGGCTGGGGAGGAGAGGGAAGAAGCAGGACACTGGTGGACAGTAAAGAGTGGCAGAAGGAGCCCAGTAAGGAGGAGTATGATATTGCAATTTATAATAAATGTATACTGTGGTCTTCATCCACGGTTCCTGCCCACAGCTGCCAAAATCATTGGAATTTCCTGAGCTATCAAAGCCTCTTTAAAAAAAAAGTAGGCTCCACACCCAGCATGGAGCCCCACATGGGGCCTGAACTCAGGACCCCAAGATCAAGACCTGAGCTGAGATCAAGAGCCGGACACTTTACTGACTGAGCCACCCGGGTCCCCCATCAAAATCTCTTTTGCTCCTGAGATGGACGTATCTTTTGTCATGTTTGGTCTCTGTCTTCATTTCCCAAAATGGTTTCAGAGCCATAAAGGTGACATGGGTGACTTGTCATTCATAACAAAACCCTTGCCACCACCTCCAAGTTTATGTTAATGTGCTGATATTTGGATACCCCCTAAGGATGGGGGCTGGCTGCCAGGGAAACCAACTCTGGTTAGAGGGCTGGGACTTTTAATCCCATCCCCCAATTTTCTGAGAGGGGAGAGAGGGGCTGAAAGTTGAAACAGTCTCCAATGGCCAATGATTTAATCAATGGTGACTATGTAAGGGATCCTCCAAAAAACCCAAGCAAGGAAGGGGTTTGATCCCTTACATAGGGGTGCCTATGTAAGGGATCCTCCAAAGAACCCAACAAGGAAGCAATGTGTTTCCACATTGGGGAACCAGAATATTTCTACCCAGGGCCCCAAGCGACCCTGGGACAGAAGTTCCTGTGCTTGGAAACTCGCCTTACGCATTGCTTCCTCTGACTGTTGCCACGGACACTTTACTATCCTTTGTAATAAACCAGTCATCTAGTGAGTCAACAAGTTTTCTGAGTTCTGTGAGCCACTCTACAAATTAGTGGAGCCCAAGGAGGGGGTCGTGGGAACCCCCGATTCATAACCAGTTAGAAGCGCAGGGGACAATCTGGGACTTGCGACTGGCGTCTGTAGTGGGGGACTGCGTCCTTAACCCTCAGGATCTGACCCTGACTCCAGGTCAGTAGTGTCGGAACGGAGTTCTACTTATGGGACACCCAGTCAGTGACTGTGAAGAACTGAGTTAATTGCTTGGTGGTATACAAAAAAAACACACATCTTAATGAGGAGTTTGCTATGGAGTCACATTAGTCTTTGGACTGGCCGTGACCTCATGTGCTCCTAGAGAGGGTGCAACCTCCCAGGAAAGGGCTAAAGCCCCTGACCCATCTCCACCCACCCCTACAAGTCTGGCAGCATGCTGGCATCCAGGGACAATTCAGGCTCCCAGGCTTGGGATCTTTTCCTCAGAAATCCACCTCCTTTTTTTTGCAGTCCTCAGCCTCCCTTCTGGGCTCCTCTGAGGACCAGACTCCACACTGGCCCCAAGAAGGGGAATTCTGGGGAAATCGGCTGTCTTGCTTACGCAGACCAGAATTTCTGTCCCCTGGGGAAGTGCTGAATATACTGGAGAAATCTGAATATGGACTGGGTAGAACAGCCTATTAAGAAATGGTTTTTAATTGCATTGGCTATGATAATATTAATTTGCTATATAGCAAGAAGCTCTTTTTTTTTCTTTCAGAGCTGCATACTGAATTATTTAAGGGTGAAACATCAGGCTATCTGCAATTTATTTTAAAATACTTCCTCATAAAAAATACAGTGAGTTAAAAATAAAGAACTGGAATGGAGTACCTGGACTCCACACTCCAGAGACCGTGTCTGCCACAGGCACGTCATGCTCCTCTCAGGAAATTAGACAAATGCCTCCTCCCTGCACTTCCACCAGATCCCATTCCCACAGAGAGATTACCAAAAAAGCTCTCTTCGAGGCCCACTGATGAGAAAAATGCAACCCTTCCGGGAGCTGACTCAGTCCCACCACGGAATCCACCCCCAACCCAGCAGCCCCAATGACTGATGCACCCGAGGGTTCTACCTAGGTGTCATCAGGGGACAGCAACAGCAGCCACCACCGAACCCACCATCCTGGCAACATGCTCAGGTCTCTGTGAAGCCCTGAACTTGACACAGGTCGGGGGATCTCTGCGAGGGCTGCGTCTAGACTCCCACATACCACACCAGGTTTTTTTCTCTTTCCTTTGCAAATTAGGTAGAAACATCAACATTTTCCTGATTCTAGAAACCCTGAAATTCATGAAAGGAAGGTCTGTTGGATTCTTTCATCTACTTATTTTTTCATGTGACATGCTGGAAGCCTCAGGAGGTCGGGCTGCAGAGGAACTAAGGGAGGAGCAGGACCTCCCAGCACTGAGGCTGCTTCTCCCCACCTGAGCCAGCCCCATCCTCTCCCACCAGCCCCTCTGAGGACCCCGGCCTGGCACTCTCTGCTCCCTCTGCCCTCAGCTCTCCCTTCCCCACTTTTGCCTGATCCTCTCCTTGCACCTTCCATCTTCCTCCCCTCAGGACCCACAAAACCTCCCAGGGTGGAAATACATCATTGTCCCACCACTTAGACATGGAAACAAGGCATATGGGGCCAAATGGGACTTAGGACTGCGGTCAGGACCCAAAGGACCCTCTCACTCTGTCATCTGTCTTTAGCCCATCTTTCTGGGGAAGAGCAGTAAAACCAACACCCAGAAAATGACAGTTTGCAGAGAGATGGTGTGCAAAGAGAGAGAGGAAAGAGTGGGGCAGTGCTTAGTTGACCACAGTTTCCTCCGGGGACTTTTCAGCCCCTAGCTGGGCTCCAACAGGTAAGCTCAGGCCAGCTGATGGGAAACACAGTGCTCCCTGCAATTGTGGGTATTTTCACAGATGAAACCTTCCCTGAGGAAATGGGTGTCCATAAGCTTCAATCTCCTGCTCACCCACCCTTTTCGCAGAGGACTGCCTCCCTCAAAATGCGCCCCCTCCCTACAGAAGCCAGGAAGAAAAACACTGACAGATTTCCTATTTTAAAAAACAATTTTTGTTGTTAAAATAGAAACAAGATCCAAAATAGAGTCCCTTGTGCTAAGCCCCATCAGCAAACCAAGACTTACTACCTGACCTACCAGCAGCTTCCGCCCCTCCCAGGAACCAGTCAGTATGAAGTAACCTGGTCAGCGCTGGTGAACACTGCTTGATAGAGCCCTGCCTTCCATCAGCGAACGGTCACCTTGCCTGAAACACTCCTCGCTAGGCACTTCCTATTTCTGCCCCCTTCTGCCTATAAAAGCAGTTTGTACATTTTTTACGGCTCCTCAGAACACCTTCCCAGCTGCTAGATGGGATGCTGACCAATTCACAACTCACTGAATAAAGCCAATGTCTTTAAATACACTGAGTTGAATTTCATTTTTTTTAACAATGTGTATGATGAAGAACACCACAAACAATATTTTTTAAGTGACAGAGAAGATAATACATGCTATACAAAGAATATCCGGGATGTATAAATAACATAAAATTGATAAGAAAAGGACAATGCTCAATGGGAGAAACAGAAAAGGTAGAAACTATAATCCAATGAAACACCCAGAGAAAATTTATATGTAGGAGACAGGATCCATTTTATCAGTAAATGGGAAAGAGCAAATTAAAACAATGGGGGGAGGATCATTTTTCACCCATTAAGTTAATAAAAATTTCAAAGATTGGTCCTTTCCAATGGTGATAAGGTTGTGAGAAAATTGATAGGAATATAAATGAGTGCATCCTTTTAGGAAATCAATTTGTCCAGATTTACCAAAACATTAAATGTCCATCCCTTTCCTGCAAACAAGTTCATCATTTCTGGGGTTTGTGTGAGAGAAGAGACTTGTGCATGTACAAAGCAGTATATAAGGTTGTTTGTCACAGTGTTTTATGTAACAGTGAAATTTCAAAATAAATTAAACTGGCCATGAATAGGAAAGGAAGACAATGAATGATGTATCATCTTTAGTATAGGGTACCGCGTGGCAAGTTATGAAGAATGAAGCAGATCAGTGTGTACTGAAATGCACGGATCAGATACAGTGTGTGTGTGTGTGTGTGTGTGTGTGTGTGTGTGTGTGTGTGTGTAAAAACAGGGAAGAATGTGTGTAAGGATCACATGCTCACAGGAGCCAAGTCTGGGTAGGGGGTGTAACAGAGGTGTGAAGGGGGACTTTCACTTTCACATTTTACTGAGTATTCTGTATTTGAATATTTTTACAATAGCGTGTACTTGGGTTAGATAAGATGGAAATTTGTTCATGACTTTTGAAGCAAATGAGGAAGTTGGAGGTCACAGCAGATTTGTGCCACCAGCCCTTGCCCCCAGGAGGGCAGTGGAGGGCACGTCCTGTTGGCCATGTCCCACAGTGACAGGATAGTCTCAGTGTCCTCTCTGGAGGCCCATCTTCCACATGGTGCGTGCTCTCAGGAGTTGCCCAACACTTTAACTGCACATTTGTTCCATCCCCTCCACCATCCAGTGAGCTTAACACCACCAGCTGAAGCTCTACTGCATGTCCCTCCCGCAACTTCTGACTGACTCAACAAGCAGCAAGCATTCTTTATGTACTTTACATTTGGACAAAAATGTTCATAATGCCCTAATACCTAATTGCCCAAAACTAGAAACAGCCCAAAGGTCCTTCCACTAGCACTTTCTACTTTCACTAGCACTAGTACTTTCTCTTTTTCTTAAGATTGTATTTATTTATTTGAGAGAGAGAGAGAGAGAGCATGAGCCATGGGGAGGGGCTGAGCAGAAGGAGAGAAGCAGACTCTGTGCTGAATGTGGATCCTGACACAGGGCCCAGTCCTATGACCCTGAGATCATGACATGAGCCAAAAATCAAGAGTCAATGCTTAACCAACTGAGCCACCCAGGCGCCCCTGTAGTATTTTCATACAATGGAATACTACTCAGCAGTACAAAGGAACAAACTACCAATGCACGCACGCGCGCACACACACACACACACACACACACACACAATTGATAAATCCCCAGTGCATTTTAAAAAAGGTCAGGTTCAAAAGGCTAATTATGCCTCTATTTTTTAAAAAAAAGGACATAGTATATGATTCTATATATCTGACATCCTGGAACAGACAAAACCATTGGGACAGAAACCACTGATTGGGGGAATTTGGGTGGGTGGGGAGATAGGTCTGTCTATATCCGGGTTGTATTGATGGTTCCATGACTGTGATTTGTCAAACTCCTAGAACTGTACACTGTGTATGCAAACCACACCCCCAATGTAAATAACAAAGCAGAGACATTTGTCTCATACCAGAGAGCCAGCTCACTGCAGCCTCCTCTGCCTGCTCTATGCACATGGAGCACATCTAAGCCAGGGCTTTCCTTCCTTCCATTCCCATCTTTATTGCTCTTTTTTCCTCTTCTTCCTCTCCTTGTTCCTAACCAGCAGAAAGTTCCCATCAAATGGAACACTACATGCACCCCTGTGCAGGCACCTGTTGGAGTGATGTGGTTCTTAATGAAGAACGGTAAGTGCCCTCTCTCAACAGAATTTTGTCTCTATGTCTTCCTTCTGCAGATGGAGAAACTGAGGCCCAAGATGAAAGAGAGCTCCTCTATTGCGTTGATGCTCTGGTGCTCCCAATCTTCCTACCCTATGGCCTTCAGAGACCATTCCAGAGGGACACTGAGAGGGGCTGTTGTGGTGAACACCTTACCTTAACCATTCTAGAGTATTCTAACTGTGGTCTGGCCAGGAGGTAACAAAACAGAAAGAGATTATGGGAAAAACATGTCCTTTCCAACAACCTCTCCACTATGCCCTGTCCCAAACTTCTCATCAGAAGAGGCCCATGGGGCCTTGTATCTGGGAAGAGAGACTGGTTTTTCAGATTGAACCCTGAGCTTTGCCATGATGTTAGACACAACCTGAATGAGCTTCATCTGTCAGCCTCCTGAGCAGCTATCTTAGCGAGAATGTGTCTCTCAGGACTTCAGGGATTCAGAAATCCCCCTTCTGGAATGTATCCCACAGATACACATATGTGAAATGACATATGCAGATGCCTGTTTATCACAGCACCATGTGTAGTTCCAAAAGATGGACAACCACCTAAATGTCCAAGCTATTATACATCTGTTCAATGACATTCTCTGCACTTTTGTAGGATGAGGAAGCTCCCCTGTGTACCGATAAAGAGTGATCACAAGATACTTTGCATTTGGTTAGGTTCAAAATTCTAACTACAATATGCTAGCTTTTGTGTTTTTAAAAATGTGGAAATTAAGGATTTATACTTACATTTGTTTAAAAAAAACTCTTGAGCAAAACAATAAACCAATAATAATGGTTTTCGGGGTAGGATCTGTTTTTTGAACCACAAAAAGTTTTTCAAACTTAAATTTTGAAAAATGATTGTGCAAAACTTCCATGTCTGGGGAGATGGAGTAAAGGTACTTTTCTCTCTTCTACCCTCTAAGCAGAGTGCAAACTCCTGGGCATTGTTATATGTAAAACAAACACATGACGGCAAGGTGGAGGAAGAGAAGCATCAGAACCTGAGGGGCAGCACTTTGTCCAGTTCCCTGGGTTCCTTTTTACCTCTCGCATCCCACACTGGGTCCTGGAGAAGCTGCAACCAGGACGGCCAGGAGGCACGGGGGGAAAAAAGCCCCTTAAAAAAATGCCTGCTTGCTCTGGCCAAAGGACCAGGACAAGGCAATCCACTTTTAGGCACCAACTGTTCTATCCCAGCCAAACCCCATCCCATCAAATCCTGAGAGGGGAGCCTAGACCCCACCCCACCCCCATGGCCAGGCTGTAGGAAGGCACCCCCATCACCCAGCGGCGGAGCCAGAGAAGGCCAAATAGGAAGCCAGGACTTTCCACTCCAGGGAGTAAAAATCGGTAGAGACCATGTGGGGAACTGGACTTCCCCACCACCACCACCATTCATCAGACAAAGTCTGATAGTGATGAGGCTTTCCTCCCCCTCCCCGTGGGTTGATGTCCAAGGACTAATGGAGCCCAGGAGGCCAAGAGGAGAACCTAGACTTCCACCCCCGCATGGCAGTAATAAGGGGGCACCCACCTTCACACACTTTTGGAGAAGGCCTGTTAAAACATAAGATTTCAGGGCGCCTGGGTGGCTCAGTTGTTAGACGTCTGCCTTAGGCTCAGGTCACGATTCCAGGGTCCTGGGATCGAGCCCCGCATCAGGCTCCTTGCTGGGCTGGAGGCCTGCTTCTCCCTCGCCCACTCCCCCTGCTTGTGTTCCCTCTTGCTGTGTCTCTGTCAAGTAAATAAATAAAATCTTAAAGAAACAAACAAACATAAGATTTCAATAAGATCTGGTGTCTTGGGGCACCTGGGTGGCTCAGCCAGTTGAGCATCTACCTTTGCTCAAGTCCTGATCCCAGGATCATGGGATGGAACCCTACAACTGGCTCCCAGCTCAGCCAGAAGCCTTCTCCTCCCTCTGCACCTCTCTCTTACTCTCTTTGTTTCTCTCTCTCAAATAAATAAATAAATAAATAAATAAATAAAATCTTAAAAAAAAAAGATCTGGTGTCTTATAATGTAACACCCAAAATGCCCATGTTTCCATTGAAAGTTATTTATCACACCAAACACCAAAATAATCTCAAACTAAATGAGAAAAGATAATTGAAAGACACTAATACTGAGATGCATAGATGTTAGAATGTCTCCATTAGCAATTAGGTAATTATTGATAAATTAGGCTTAAGTTGACTATTCTATTTTTTTTGTTTTCTCTTTGTTTCTTCCATATTTTTTCTCTGTTTTCTTTTTCCTGCTTTCCTATAGGTTCCCAGATGTTATAGAATATCATCTTAATTTATCTATAGAATTTTTGAGTATATTTTTGCATAGCTTGTTTTAGTGGCTACCCTATGTATCACATTATATATATATATAACTTACTGAGATATTACATTATATATGTATAACCTGCATTGACATTTTACCAGTTTGCATTATATGAAGAAAACTTACCCTTTCCCATTTATAATATAGCAATGATAATAATAAATAAGATGGCAGAAATCAATAAATTGAAAACAGAAAAATAATAGGGAAATAAATAAAATGAAATCAATGAAACAAGAAGCTGGTTCTCTGAAAAGATCAATAAAATTGACAAACCTCTAGCAGGACTGACACAAAAAAAGAGAAAAGACACAAGTTCCTAACATCAGGAATAAAACGAGGATATTACTACATTTCCTGCAGATATCAAAGAGACAACAAGGGAATACTATGTACAACTCCACACACAAATTTGACAAGGTAGGTGAAACAAACCAATTCCTAAAAAAGTACAAATTACCACTCACCCAATATGAAATCGATCTTGTGAATAAACCTATAATTATTAATGTAATATGTAACTTAAAGCCTCCTGAAAAAGAAACCTCCAGGCTTGCATATTTCTACTTGAGAACTGTACCAAACTTTTAAAGAATTAATGTCAATTCTACATAATTTCTTCTGGAAAATAGAAGAATGAATCTAGAACTATCTTTGATACCAAAAACCAAAGACAGTATAAAGAAAAAAAACCTACAGATTGATGTCCTTCAAAATATAGGTGTAAAAAACTTTTTTTAAAGATTTTATTTATTTATTTGATAGACAGAGATCACAAGTAGGCAGAGAGAGAGAGGAGGAAGCAGGCTGTCTGCAGAGCAGAGAGCCCGATGCGGGGATCAATCCCACTGAGATCATGACCCGAGCTGAAGGCAGCGGCTTTAACCCACTGAGCCACCCAGGCGCCCTGAGGTGTAAAAAACTTTTAAAAATATTAGCAGATAGGGACGCCTGGGTGGCTCAGTTGGTTAAGCAGCTGCCTTCGGCTCAGGTCATGATCCCAGCATCCTGGGATCGAGTCCCATATCGGGCTCCTTGCTCGGCAGGGAGCCTGCTTCTCCCTCTGCCTCAGCCTGCCTCTCTGTCTGCCTGTGCTCGCTCGCTCTCTCTCCCTCTCTCTCTGACAAATAAATAAATAAATAAAAATATTAGCAGATAGAATTCACCAATGTATGAAAATATTTATATACCATGACCAAGTGGAGTTTATTCCAGAGATGCAAGCCTGATCCAATATTTAAAAATCAATCAGTGTAATTCACCCTATTAACAGGCTAACCAGAAAAAAATCACATTATTTTATCAATTGAGGTACAAAAAACACTTGAAATTCAATATCCATTCATGACACTCTTAGAAAACTAGAAATAAAGAAGAACTTCCTCAAGATGATAAAGAACACCTATTTTTAAAAAGTCCTACAATTGACATACTAAATGGTGAAAGATTGAGTGTTTCTCCCTAGGATCAGGAACAAGACAAGAATGTCCATCCTCACCACTGCTATTCATATAGTGCTGGAAGTTCTAGACAATGCAATAAGACAAGAAAAGGAAACAAAAGGCATACATATCAGAAAGGAAGAAATAAATTGTTCCCATTTGCAGATGACATAATGATCTATGTAAAAAAAAAAAGTCCCAAGAAATCTACAACAGAAAAATTCTAGAACTATAAGCAAATTCATCAAGTCACAGGATACAAGAACCAATTTTATTTCCATCTATTATCAATAAAGTATGTGAGCATAGTAAATAATAATCCAACACCACTTGCAGTCATTCACAAAAGGTAAAACACTCAAATACAAACCTAACAAAACATGTGCAGGGATTACATGCTGAGAACTCAAGTGAAAGAAGTCAAAGAAGTTCTACATAGATGGAGTGTTCATGGATAGCAAGACTTGATATAGTAAGAATGTCAGTTCCCCCAAAATCGATATAGAGATTCAATACAATTTCTATTAAAATCCCAGAAAGACAGACAAGATTCTTCTAAAGCTTATGTGGGAGGGCAAAGGAACTAAAGAGCCAAAACAACTCTGAAGAAGAAGAATAGAGTGGGAGGAATTCTTCTACTCAGTTTCAAGACTTAAATTACAGTGCTACAGTAATAAAACTGGGGGGGTATTGGCAGAGGGATCAGTAGAAGAGAACAGAGAACCCAGAAATAGACCTACATATGATTATCAGCTGATTTTTTATTTGAAATATTATTGATTGAAATATACTTGACATATAACATTGTATAAATTTAAGATGGACAGCTGATTTGATATGTTTTGATTTGATACTATAATAAGATTCCCATTGTAGTGATAGCACCTCCAACACATCACATAATTATCATTTCTTTTTTATGGTGGGAATAACAAAGATCTAGTCTCTTCACAAGTTTGATGATTGTAATACAGTATTGTTGTCCATAGACATCAGATCTCCAGGATTTGCTTATCTGTGAGGTATGTGCCCTTAAACAACATCTCTCCTATTCCCCCAGCTCCTGTAACCACCACTTTACTCTTTTATGAGTTTGGCTTTTTTAGATTCCACATATCAGTGATATACAGTATTTATCTTTCTCCATAAGACTTATTTCACTTAGTATTAATGTCTTTAAGATCCATCCATGTCATAAATAGTCAAATCCTCTTTTACAAATATACAAAAGCAATTCAATGGAGGAAGAATGGTCTTTTCAATGAATGTTGTGGGAGCAATTGGATATCTATAAGCAAAAAACAAACAAGATATTAGGCCTAAACCTCACACCTTATACAAAAATTCACTCAGAATGGAACACAAGCTTAAATGTAAGACATAAAACTATAAAAATTTAGAAGATGACAAAGAAGTAAATTTTGGAGACTTAGGACTTAGTGAAGAGTTTTTTTTTTTTCAGATTTTATTTATTTATTTGACAGAGAGAGATCACAAGTAGGCAGAGAGAGAGGAGGAAGCAGGCTCCCCGCCAAGCAGAGAGCCCGATACCGGGCTCAATCCCAGGACCCTGGGATCATGACCTGAGCTGAAGGCAGAGGCTTTAACCCACTGAGCCACCCAGGCACCCCAGTGAAGAGTTCTTAGATGTAACACCAAAAGTATGATTCAATCCGTAAAAGAAAAAAAAAATCCATAAATGGTCTTCATCAATATTAAAAACTTTTGCTCCACAAAAGACTCTGTTATGAGGATTTTAAGACAATCTACAGACTAGGAGAAAATGTTTGCCAATCACACATCTGACAAAGGACTCCTATCTCAATTTATCAAGAACTCTCAAAACTCAACAGTTAAAAAAAATCCAATTAGAAAATGGGCAAAAGACATGAGCAGACATTTCACCAATGGCAAATAAGCACATGAAAAGATGTTCAACATCATTAGCCATTAGGAAAATGCAAATTGAGACCAGGATGAGATATTACTAAGCACCTCTTAGAATAGCTAAAATTTAAAATAGTGACATTACCAAATGTTGGCAAGGATGCAGAGAAACTGGATCTCTCCTAGGTTGCTAGTGGAAATGTAAATGGTAAGTTAATCTAGAAAATAATTTGGCAGTTTCTTCTAAAAGCTATACATACACTTAAAGTAAGAAACAGCAATTGTGGGCGCCTGGATAGCTCAGTCAATTGAGCAGCCAACTCTGAATTTCAGCTCAGATCATGATCTCAGGGTCATGGGATGGAGTCCAGCATCAGGCTCTGTGCTCAGCAGGGAGTCTGCTTGGGCTTCTCTGTCTCTTGCCCTTGGCCCCTCCCCCTGCTCTTGCTCCCTCTCTCTGTAAAGTAAATAAATAAAGCTAAAAAGGAAGGAAGGAAGGATGGACAGGGAGGAAGGAGGGAAGGAAAGGACTGCACTCTCAGGAATTTATCCTAGAGAAATAAACATTTATATCTATGTAAAAACCTATACATGAATTCATAGCAGCTTCATTTTGATAGCCAAAAACCAAAAACAACCCAGATGTTCCCCAGCAGATAAGCAGTGATACATCCATGGAATATTCACCAATAAAAGGAATCACAGGGAATCAAACTGATTCTGATACATGCAACAACTTGGATGGATCTCAGCTGTGGGTTTTTTGTTGTTGTTTTTTTTAGTGAATTTAAAACAGTTTCAAAAGGCCACATACTGTTGATTCCATTGTATAAAATTCTGGAAATGACACCATTGTAGAGATGGAAAATATTTGTCAATGGTTAAGAATACTGGTGGAGGGAGGAATGGGTGTAAATATAGAGGGGTAGCATCAGGGAGGTCTTCGAGGTGCTGGAATAGTTCTCTATCTTGGTATCTTGATTGCAGTGCTGGTTTCAAGAATCCACACGTGCAAGGCATGGGCACCCAGTACCTCCCTCTACTATCTTCGAATTTTATATTAATCTATAATTATTTAAAAAGTTAAAAAGCATCTTTAAATGAGTGTAGGAATTATTTCGTGTCTGTCTTCTCCATTGAACTGTGAGAGCCCTTCTAGCCCAAGGTTTAAAGAAGGGGAGGGGCAGGCTGGGGAAGGGCTTCCCTCTTGACTCCCCACACAGCCAAGTGCATGGCAGGCCCTTACTAAATGTTTGTTGAGGGTAATAATCCTGGTGTTATGGGGACACAGCTCTGGGATGTTCACAGCCAGACCTTTCTAGGTCTGTTTGGCCTCTGGGAAGAAAACTTTTGTTAAGGAAGGCAAGAAGGTAGGAAGCCGCTGCCGGCAACAGCCATATCCTAGCCCACTGGAGGGCAGCAGAGGATGGAGAACGGTTCCCAGCTCCCCGCTGAGATGGGCAGCATCTCCCGGGAAGGGTGCAAAATCCGTCCAGTAGTCCTCTGCCCACCCAGACAGCTGCAGGTGCAAAACCAGCTTGGGCAGTCCCAGGGCCTGATAAAGAGGGAGTCCCAATGCCAAGCCAAAGCAGAGGTCTCCTGACCTTGATATTAACGATGGGGAAAGAGCACAGAGTGGGCTTAGTGTGCTCATCCCCTGCCTCCCCTTCTTTCGTGCCATTTGAGGTTCAGGAGCTCCCCACACAGAGCAGCTTTCTCTTCACCGTCAGGGACGAAGTTGCTCAACCAGCCTGAATTTCAGAGAGGAGACAGACCTCTGACACCCGCTTAGGGTGTAGGTATAGGGAAAAGGACCTAGAAACACTTCCAGAGATGGACTTGGAAGCTTTGGGCACCTGCCAAAGACATTTTCTTGATGATTCTTCAGGGCCAAAGGGAGGGAGAGCTTTCTAGGATGGAGGTCAATATTTCACTCTTAACACACTCAAAGCAGGCAAGAGAGCATCAAAATGGGTAAATCACTATGCCGCTTACTAGCTGTATGTTTTTAAACAAAGTACTTTGCCTCTCTTGGCCCTAATTTCCTTGTCTGTATAGTGAGGGAAATCGTAGTTCTCTCTCCAGGAGTCACTCGGATGGTTAAATGAAGTAACTGAAGCGCCTCTCAAGGCACCTGGCACCTGGCACGCGGTCACTAAACCTGTTCCTGCGCCCCCTGCGGTCTCTGGTACTTTCTGCATCCTGTACCAACTCCGGCTGCAGTATCATCCTTGGCCACCGGGCGGCGGTGCGGGACCACAGTGCGGGTCGGCGCACAGCCAGACTCATTGGGGGGGGG
>RCUC01117747.1:0-14656 GCA_003697995.1 Taxidea taxus jeffersonii
GCCCCGACTCGGGCTCTCTGCTTGGTGGGGAGCCTGCTTCCTCCTCTCTCTCTCTGCCTGCTTGTGATCTCTGTCTGTCAAATAAAATAAAATAAAATAAAAATTTTAAAAACAAAATTAAAGAAAAAAACATCTCCTAGGTCCATCACTACCAAGAACAAGTGCACCCTGGCATGCATTTTCCTTAAAAGCCAGAAGAAAAGCCTGAAACAAGAAAAGCCTGAAACAGCCAGAGCTGCTCTCACAAAGATGGCATGTACGTTCACCAGCATCAAGCCGCAAGAGCCTTATTTGGCCCTCCGTAACAGACACGAGAGAATCGCCAAGAATCACCAAAGCACAGCCACCAGCAAGCGGCAAAAGAAGAAAGTGGTTAAGGTTTCTTACCTAAAATTACAACAAGGAAGCCTCCACCACATAATGAAAGTCATTAAGAAAATTCTGAGAGTAATTGCAGGCGGACTTCTCCCCCAGAAAGGAACCAGCTAATAAGCATTAATTATCTTTGGCACGGCAAAAGTATTTATAGGGCGTTCACATAAAGCCTTCCCCAATAGGCCCCACATTAACGAATGGCATTTCAGGTCTAACACCAAAGTGCTCTGGAGACCGTGAAAATTATAACTCCTACTTCACATTTTGTGCTTTCTCTTTTTTATACCCTCTAGTATTTACCATCCCTGGAGATTTTATCACACATTTTCAGTTTTTGTTCCTAAAAGCAGTCAACCTTCGCCCATAGCCTACTCGCCTGTGCTGTCTCCTGCAATGCTCAAGGAGTCGAGGCAGAAATCTGAAGGCAACGCAACCAGGAAGATGGGAGAGAATCTTTTCTCACGCCAACCCGGCGGGCAGTTTCCGGGAAGGGAGCCCCGCGGCGTCGGGCGCGGAACGAGGACTTGGACTCGACTCTGCCGGGGGGCACCGCGGGCAGGCGGGAGGGGTCGGGGGGGTTGGGGGGCGCTCGCGGGGCGGAAATGCCGCCCAGGGGCCCCAGACCCGCGCGTGTCAACTCCCCTCCCGCGTTCCGCATCCCCTCCGCCCTCTCGTCCTCCCCCTACAGCTGCGGCGAATCCGCCTCCCCGGCCGCCCTCCGGGACCCGACGCGCACACCCCCTCGGGGAACTGCGCCGACAACCGAAGGCTTTTCTTTCCCTGGGGAGTGTGCGAGGAAGCGGAGGGTTAGAACACTCGCCACTCTCTGCAACCCCCGCCGCGACAGGCTGCAGCTGCACGCACGTCCGCGAAGTGACAGCGCGGGGCATCATACGGGGGAGGGAAGGAGATGGCCTGTGGCGGTGCCACCGGGGTTGGCGGAGACGACCCTACCATCACCGGGAAAAGTGTCCCTCTTCCCCATCACCTCCTGACCTGCGTTAAAGCTCACGAAAGATGTCGGGAGCGTACCTGGTCCTGCAGCAGGCGCCCTCCATCCCTCCCCGCAGGTGCGCCTGGTACATTAGGTCCTAAGGTCTTTTTCAGACACGTTGGCATCGGCTCCCAAAGGGGGCCCCAACAGAACCTGGCCACGGGAGACTTCTAGAGGCGCGGCAGACACGGCAGGAAAACCACGGCTCTCCCCTCAACGGCCTGCAAGTCCTGCCTCGCTCGCCCCTTTAAGCTTAACCCCAGACATGTGCGTGGCAAACCCAAACAACCGAAACGCCACCTGCGAGTTCCCTCTCCTCCCGACAGGTGAAACCTCCTGGACGTCTCCTGGGCGCTGCCTGTCCGGCCAGCTCTGCCTCCCCATCCCCGGGGGGGCCAAGTTTCCTACAGCCCCCACCTGAATCCCACCCGCGTGGGCTCCGGAGCCGGAGGGCGCGGACAGCTGGGGCCACCGCATCCCGGATCCCGGGAGTCCGCCCGCTCCGGGGCGGCCAGAGGACCTGTGGGACACCGCGGGATCGCCCGGGTGGGTTAGTTTGGGGGCTCCGCGCCGCGCCCCTCCTTACCTGGCGCTCTCTGGCCGAGGCTGGGACATCCACCGGGGGCGCGCCCCTCCGCGCGCTCGCTGCGCACCTGGCCGCCGCCGCCACTGCCGCCGCCGCCGCCACCCGCCTGGCCCCAGCCTTGGCGGCCGCGCTAGCGCTTCATGGCGCACGGGGGCTGGCTCGGGGCCCCGGGAAGCGTGTCCAGTTGGCGGCGGCTCCTCTGGCTCTCGCCTCTCGCCAATGGCTCCCCACCGTCTCCCGCCCCGCGTCCGTGCGCCCGTCCTCAGCGGCCGCCCTTTTCCCTCCGCACCCCGGGACCGGCCAAACTGGTTTCTCCGCTCCGGGGTGGTGCCTCCAGTCTCTCTCGGGTAGCCGCGGCTGGGGCTGGGGGCGGGCCCGGCTGTCTGCCCTCCCTTTGTCCCTCCCGGGGGCGGAGAGGGGCTGGACGGGGAGCCCCTGGGCGGGCACACTGGGCCCAGGTCCTGCCCCGCGGCCTCCGTGCGCCCTGGCGGCAGGTGGGCACCCCGGCCGTCCCCGGAGCGCGTCCCCGGCCTCGCCCGGCCCGTGACCTGGCAGCTGCGGTCGCTGTCTGCTCCTCCGGCGCTCCCGCCTCCCTGGGGGCCGCGCTCGCCACCCCGCCCCACCAGCCTCGCGTCATTTTCCCGCCACCCTCCGCCAGCCTGGCCGCCACCCGGGGTCGGTGACCGCGCCAGCCCGGAAAGCTGGCCGGGCCGCGGCCTGCCCGGGGACCTGACCTCCCTCGGTAAGGGGAGCCGTACACTCTCACGTTCCAGGACCGCTCACCCAACGCGCGTCGCGGTTCAGCGCGCGGAGGGTGGGGAAAGGGACTACGCCAAAAGACCTGGAGAAACTTACTCTGTGGTGGCAGCAAGCAGGCCTTCTGCGGGGACCAACCTCCTTCGCCTTTAGGAGGCTGGGGTCGAAGCAGCCAAGGTGCAGCAGGTGAAATGGCACACAGTAGCTGGAAGTTTGGGACTCGAGTGCGTGGTCTCCCGGCTGGTATCTGGGCTTGTGAATCTTGCCTCCTCAGCGGTGTGTACAGCACACTGGAAACTCCCTTCAGCATAACTTCACCGCTCACCCACAATGGAAGAGTCTCTAAAGAGAATGGAGGAAAGTCAAAGATGAATCAAAGAATTTGCTTAGGGGCTCCTGGGTGGCTCAGCCGTTGAGCCTCTGCCTTGGGTTCAGGTCAAGATCCCAGAGACCTGGGATGGAGCCCCGCATCAGGAATCCTGCTTCTCCCTCTCCCACTCCCCCTGATTGTGTACCCTTTCTCGCTGTGTCTCTCTCTGTCAAATGAATAAATAAAATCTTCAAAAAAAAAAAAAAGTTTGCTTAAGGTGTAGTAGGGAAGATAGAATTCGCAAATAAATATCTAGTTACCTGCAGATCAGAGTTTCAGGTCACCCACCTAAGAGTTCAGACACCCACCTGGGGGCTTAAGGAAGCCTTCTCTGAGGAGGCCATGCCTAAGTTGGGGCTGGGAGATCCACACTTTCAGGGATCAGAGTCGGGTGGAGAGGATATTCAAAGAATAGCCCACTATTTTTCCTCCACATATGTGAAAGATTCAGCTGGTACCATTAAACCCTAAACTGCCCTGAGTTTCTTTTTCATTAGACATTCTTGATTTTCTTTTTTTTTTTAAGTAATCTCTGTGCCCAATGTGAGGCTTGAACTTATGACCCCCAGAGGGAGAGTCACATGCCCCACCCACTGAGCCAACCAGGCACCCTGTCACACTTGACTTTTGAGCAAGTGGGCTGGACAGTCACTTAATCTCTCTGGGCCTCAGTTTCCTCATCTGTAAAATGAGACTGGATTAGATGATCTCAAACGGTTCCTTCCATTTTCTGAACCCAACAGCAGAGCAAAGGTACAGAAGCTGGAAAACACAGGGTCAAGTGAACAGCAATGGGGAAACCAGTTGGCTGACAGTGCAAGGGCTGTCCATAGGGCTGGAGAGGCAGGTTAAGGAGTTTGGGCTTCCTTTTTTTTTTTTTTTTAAGATTTTACTTATTTATTAGAGATCACAAGTAGGCAGAGAGGCAGGCAGAGAGAGAGGAGGAAGCAGGCTCCCCGCTGAGCAGAGAGCCGGATGCAGGGCTCGATCCCAGGACCCTGAGATCATGACCTGAGCCGAAGGCAGAGGCTTTATCCCACTGAGCCACCCAGGTGCCCCCCTGGGCTTCCTTTTGACAGCACTTGTAAGCCATTGAAAGTTGAGGATCACAGCTCTTACACGATCCACGTTGTGTTCTAGGGAAAGTAACTAGACTAGTTTGAAAGAAGATAAGACTGAAGATGAGGGTACCACTTAAGTAGCTAGTAAAGCAACATAATGTGGGCCTAAAGGACTTGCCACTGGAAGGAAGAGGAGCTTTCAGGGACAGCATCAGGAGTAATGGCAGCGCGCAGAGCGGCCAGAATCTACAACTTACTGGCAGACAGAAGCATGAAGATGAGCCAAGTTCCCCAAGCTAGGTGCTGGCTTTAGTAGGACCAGCAGAGTCAGAAGGAAGGCAGGCCACTGAGGAGGGCTCTGCCCCACCAGGAGAAAGGCCGGTACACCTAAGAGTCAAGAGATGATTCTAGACTAAAGGAAGGATCCCCTCTTCCTTGCAGATCTACCAGCAAGTGATCAACCTGTCCAAGAAAGCATTGCATAGAAGACAGACTACACTAAGATCTGTCCAGTCCGCGCCTAAACTCACATTGGATCAGTAACATTGCTGTGGCTGTTTAACACCCCTGTGTAGACACCAAGATTTCAAGCCAGTTTGTTTCTCTTACAGACCACATGGAGTGGAGGGTGGGGAGAGGTGGGAATAAAGGGACACGATGGGTATTGTTTTAAAGATTCATTCACTGGGGCGCCTGGGTGGCTCAGTTAGTTGAGCAACTGTCTTCGGCTCGGGTCATGATCCTGGAGTCACAGGATCAAGTCCCACATTGGGCTCCCTGCTCGGCAGGGAGTCTACTTCTCCCACTGACCTCTCTCTCTCTCTCTCTCAAATAAATAAATACAATCTTTAAAAAAAAATAAAGATTCATTCATTTAACAATAGCACTTCATAGGCGCTGACTGTTCTAGTTGCTTGGATATATGAGTGAACCAATCCAGCAAATTGTATCTTTTTTTTTTTTTTAATTTTTTTTAAGATTTTATTTATTTCAGAGAGGGAGAGTGAGAGAGAGCATGAGAGGGGAAAAGGTCAGAGGGAGAAGCAGACTCCCCGTGGAGCTGGGAGCCCGATGCGGGACTCGATCCCGGGACTCCGGGATCATGACCTGAGCTGAAGGCAGTTGTTCAACCAACTGAGCCACCCAGGCGCCCCAGCAAATTGTATCTTAAAAAGAGACAATGCTTTGAAAAAATAGAACAGTACTGGCTGGGAGGGGCCACTGAGGCAGACTTCTAGGGTGCTATAAAAATTCTGTATCTTGACCTGGGTTATGGTTATATGAGTGTACACATATGTAAGAGTTCACTGTCCTGTACACTTAAGAGTCATACATTAAAAATACATAATAAAAATAGAGTAGGGTTAAGAGATTGGGAGTGGAAGAAAGGGTTGCAATTTTAAATGAATGGTCAAGGTAGGCTTCACGAAGAGTTGGGTTTGGAAAAGACTTGCAAGAAGGTGAAGGAGTTTCATCCTAGGGGAGAGTTGCCCCCGCCCCGTGCGCCCTCCCGGGCATTGAGAAGGCAGCTCTCAGAGCACGTCCCCTGCCCTCGCTGAGAAAGGAAGTAGCTCACCTCAAAGCCCTGACTTTTGTCCTCTGTGAGAGAACTATGCCAAATTTCAGGGTGTCTAGTCAGGTCAACCCATGAAAGTGTTTCATGAATGTGACAAAGATTGATCTTGAAATGAATCTTCCATGAGTCACTCTGTCCTCGAATCCCACCTGGACCCCCCACCAGCCTCTGCGCTGCTGTGTCAGCATACCCCGACGGGACAGAATAAGTATTCTGGTTTTATGAAGGAGCCACTCCCACTTCATAACCAACAGCTTTCCCTTGCAAGGGGAAAATAATTCCATGTTGGGGAAAGTAATTAACAGAAACAGCCATTTCTAAATAAGGTTAACAATGTTTTCCAGAGTTTGCCGGTTTGCAATGTCATGTTTCTTTTTGTTTGTTTGTTTTTTTCCCTTCTCTCTCTCTCTTTTTTTCCTTTTCTTGGCAACACTCCTGTGCATTTCCATGATGTGGGTAGGAAGGCTGGGAAGGTTCCAAGAGAACTAGCTCATTTTACTGAAAATTCATTTCCTAGAATTTTTTCCTACAAGATATGAGCTAAAGAATGAAAGATGTTTAAAGGGAGGTATACTTTCTGTATTCACCTCTTTAGTAAGCTCAGTGGTCACTTTAAATAAACTAAAGCATTTAATGCCAACAGAAAGGTATTCAAGCCACACTAGGTGCTACTGTAACCTGTGCCTGGTGGTCAAGATTAACTCAGTTGGAAGGCAATTTTTTCCCTGCT
Source organism: Taxidea taxus jeffersonii (assembly GCA_003697995.1). Classification (NCBI taxonomy): domain Eukaryota; kingdom Metazoa; phylum Chordata; class Mammalia; order Carnivora; family Mustelidae; genus Taxidea; species Taxidea taxus. The sequence continues at coordinate 6,449 of RCUC01117747.1, forward strand.
GTTTTCTAGCCCAGCTCCAGAATTCTTTTTTTTTTTTTTTTAAGATTTTTTTTTTTTATTTATTTGTAAGATAGAGAGAGAGAGCAGGAGCGAGCACAGGCAGAGTGGCAGGCAGAGGGAGAAGCAGGCTCACCGCCGAGCAAGGAGCCCGATGTGGGACTCGATCCCAGGACGTTGGGATCATGACCTGAGCCGAAGGCAGCCGCTTAACCAACTGAGCCACCCAGGCGTCCCCCAGCTCCAGAATTCTTAACATGATAAGAACATACCTCTTAGGTGAGTCTGTCTTTGCAATAAGTGGAATTAGAAGCTTCAAATAGCCTGCCTCACTTTCTTTTAACATTTAAAACAACAACAGATATAGGTGCTATCATCTGTTGTCTCTGCAAAAATGATTTTCCAAAGTCCTTCTGATTTAAAGGATGCAATACCTCCTTTACTACTTATTGACTTCTTTTTTTCTGACCACCATTTTAAATAAAAAGTTGGGCTGCAAAAGAAACCTTAAACATCAGGGAACTAAGTGTGTCTAGGTTATTTTGTTAATACCTACTCACGCTTAACATGCAAGAGATGTCAGGGGAGGTGATATTTCTCAGCACATTAAGTTCACATCTCTTTCATATTCATGAGTATGTAATCATATAGAATGCATCTACAGTTTTTTTTACAAGGAGATTTTCATTACCTACTATCTATATGAAAATGTCATGAACATTACATTGAACTGAGCTAATAACACCAGTAAAACTCAATTCATAATTAATCAACAATTTTGAAAATACCTGGTGACCATTTAGCGTATAGAGCCACGTTTTCACATGATCGTAAGAAGTCTGTATGTATTCCATTTTCATCATTTACCACGGTGTCATGAAAACAGTTCACTTTTTCATCATTTACCTTTTACATTTTACATGAAAACAGTTCACTTTTCCAGCTTCATCCCTCATCCCTCACGAACTAAGTTCCTACTATTCCAAGCTGCTTGCAATTCACTGAAATTTTAAGATTTTTTATTTATTGATTTGACAGAGAGATCACAAGGAGGCAGAGAGACAGGCACAAAGGGAGGGGAAGCAGGTTCCATTGAACAGAGAGCCCGATGCAGGGCTCAATCCCAGGACCCTGAGATCATGACCCAAGCCCAAGGCAGAGGCCCAATGCAGTGAGCCACCCAGGCGCCCCAGTTCATTGAATTTTAAATAGCACTTGATGGGGGCACCTGGGTGGCTCAGTCGGTTAAGTGCATGCCTGTCGTTGGCTCCGGTCATGATCTCACAGGCCTGGGATCGAGCCCTGCATGAGGTTTCCTGCTTCAGTGGGGAGTCTGTTTCTCTCTCTACCTCTGCTCCTCCCCACCCCCACTCACGCATGTGCTCGCTCTCTCGCTCTCTCTCTCTCTGTCACAAATAAATAAATCTTTAAGAAATGTCCTCCTGATTCATCTGCCTGGTCTCCACCCAAAGTAACTTCCTCTGGGTAAGCCTTGCCCCAGATGCCCCCAGACAGTAGTCCCCATAGCATAAGGAAGCCTTAATCCCACTGTATTTTAACTGTTAACCTGTGCTTATTTCCCATGGCATGGGAGCCTTTGAGACCCAAGACTGAGTCCTTCTTTTTTTTTTTTTTTTTTAAGATTTTACTTATTCATTTGACAGAGAGAGGGAACACAAGCAGGGGGAGTGGGAGAGGGAGAAGCAGGCTTCCTGCCGAGCAGGGAGCCCAATGGAGGGCTCAATCCCAGGACCCTGGGATCATAACCTGAGCCGAAGGCAAAAGCTTAATGACTGAGGCACCCAGGTACCCCTGAGTCTTACTCTTCTTGGTCTTTCTTGGCATTGAACATTGCTCTGTCACCTAAGTGCCTAGTAATTCTTGTAGCAGGGTATGCATAGTCATCATTCTCAATGTTTGTATTTTCTCCTGCTGATGATTTATTTAATCATTGCTATTGTTGAACATTTCTGTATTTACCAGATTGGCTTCCAGAAATATCTGACCAACTACAACCCACCACTATTTCATTTGTTTTAAAGATTTTATTTATTTATTTATTTGAGAGAGAGAGAGTGGGAGAGAGCATGAGAGGGGTGAAGGTCAGAAGGAGAAGCAGACTCCCCATGTAGCTGAGAACCTGTTGTGGGACTCGACCAATCCCAGGACTCTGGGATCATGACCTGAGCCGAAGGCAATGGCTTAACCAACTGAGCCACCCAGGTGCCCAACCCACCACTATTTTAAAGGCTTCTAAACCTCTTACTTTTCTCCAGTTCTTATTATTTAGTGGGTTGTGATTTGCCCTCCTTGACTTGCTTCTAGAAATGGTGGGCCCCTGGTACAAGAAAACTTTGTGTTTTATTAGAACTGGGACATTTTTAAGCCTTTGTTGCCATTACTGGAGCAATACAAAGAATGGTATTCAAATCCTTCCGTAAAGTCACAGCAGCCTAGGCTGTATATGAATACTGCCTTTTTAATTTTCCTAAACTGCCAGCCAGCACGAATGATTGTCCCTCCCAATTAAGTGCAAGAACAAAGCAGTAAGAAACACTGATCACACTGGCAAAGACAAAAAAAAAAAAATCCAGAATTGCACTGACTTGACAGTGTTTATGAGGAAATGGGCATTCCTAGGCTGTTGCTGGCTGTGTATTGCGTGACTCCTTTGGGAGGAAATACAGAAGCACATAACAAAACATTTATTTATCCTAGAGGTATATTTAAGCATTTACACAAAGGTAAGCATACACAAATATTCATGCAGGACGTTCTTCACTGCAAAAGACCAGAGGTGGCCTCAATGTCCATTAAAAGAGGTTACATCCATAAAATAGGATAATAATCAGCCTTGTTAAAAAAATTAGAAGGGGACGCCTGGGTGGCTCAGTTGGTTGGGCGGCTGCCTTCGGCTCAGGTCATGATCCCAGCATCCTGGGATCGAGTCCCACATCGGGCTCCTTGCTCGGCGGTGAGCCTGCTTCTCCCTCTGCCTCTGTCTGCCTGTGCTCGCTCCTGCGCTCTCTCTCTGTCTGACAAAATAAATAAATAAAATCTTAAAAAAAAAAAATTAGGAGACCTACTTGTGCTGCTGTTTGGAACATCTCCAAGATATATTGTTATGTAAAAATGCAAAGTACAGAAGAGTATGTGTGTACAAATAAAATGTGATGTTTACAAGTTGTCTCCATTTGTGTAATATATAAATAATATACATGTGTGTTATATATTTGTGTGATAGAAAGATAGATAACCTGGAAGGATGCACAAGAAATTATTCACAGTGCTCATCTCTATAGAGGAGACATTTTCACAAATGTCTTTGTACAGTTGAAATTCTTTTTTTACTATGTCCCTGTATAATTTTTAAATTTAACTTAGTTTGGCCAAAGTAATAAATACATATAGTTTAAAAACTCAAGTAGTACTACAAAGTTTCTAACGAAAGACAATAATGCCCCTACCCCACCATTTCTCATGCTCAAATGTTCTCCAGAGAACTTTTTGTTGCTTCTTTCATTCATTCACTTTCACAATATGAATAACATGTTTATATTGCCATTTCTGATGTTTTTCTGTCTTAGACATCATCTGTGGACTTCTTGCTATGGGGGAGGAAGAGTTAACTGTCATGCAATCTATTCCCAGCACAACGATGTGCCCACACACTCACTCACCCTTTCTCCCATCATAATTAAATTGCCATCTATAGTTAAATCATGTTCAGTGGATACAGTATGATGACAATGGGAATATTGTTTGCACCTAAGCTACATGATATTCTATGATTATATTTCCTCTCTCCTAAAGTTTTTTTGTTTTGACCTGGGTTAATTATTGCCTTTCTTTTTCCCCAATTACTAACCCCCACCTTTTTCCTACCATTAATTTAGGCCTTAAATTACTCACATAACCACAAAGCTCCTCTCAGGATAGTCAAATACATAACTTATCAGTTTACATTCTCCCTCCTTGCAATGTCTTTTGCTGGAGCCTTCTGTCCCTGTTCCTGTGTGAATATTATTGTTGTCCTGCGGGACTTCCCCTCACCATCCTCCCGAGAATTCCTGCTACTCTACATTTTCATTTCTGTTGGACTTGCTAATTCTGGTGGAGCACATCTGAAAAAGGAAACATGAGAGAGGAATATTTTGAGGGTTACTATGTCCATTAGGATGGCTTTAGCGTTCTGGAATACAAATGGGTTGTTTTACCATAATCATGATCATCATCATCATCATCATCAAACCTGTAAGTCTCTGGAGGTGGACGGTTCTCAGTTGGGTTAGTGGTTCAGTAATTGCATCAGAGCCGAAGTACTTCTCACACTTCTGCCCTGTTTTCATCATAGTGGTGGTGGTGTCCCTCTTTCAGGTGGCTGCAGCCACTAGCTAATTTCATTTGTCAGAAACTGGTCATCTGACCCATCTTAGCTTGGTAGAAGACCCAAAAAAAGGAGGTTATGTCATTATCAGCACCCTTTGTGGGAACTGGTCTTTGTCAGTAGGGGTGGAGTTTTAGGAGAGTAGCTGTTGGATAGGCAACCCACGGGACCTATACATTTCCACATCTGGAAGTGACTTTATTCCATTCTCATAGTTTAACTGCATATTGAACTTGAGGTTGGAAAACATTTTTTTTTTAGAATTTTTTAGAATTTCTTAGATTCTAGACTCTAATGTTGTCAGATGTTTGATATTATTTTGATTCCCAGTTCTTTACAGGTGATCTGCTTTCCACTTTTAGGAAGGTTTTTCTCTGGTTCTAAATTCTTACTGGAATGTGTCTTAGTGTGGAACCCCAGACCCAGCCTCTCACCCTCTACTACCCTGCCCCAACCCATCCTCATTGCCTTTTGTTCATGTGTAAAACTAACTGAAAACCAATGCTTTTACAACCAGAGTAGCAACCTTATAAATTAATTCACAGAGAGGTATCAAGAACTTGAAATACTTCAGTGAGCTTTCTTTCCACCAAACATTTAGGCCTTCATGGTCTTCAGTATTTTTATCCCAAATGAATGGGTAAAAGGTGGGGATTTCACAATAATAACTGATAGTTAAGAAGTTTATATTTAAAATAAAATCTTTTAAGGGGGGAGCTCCTGGGTGGCCCAGTCATTAGGCATCTGCCTTAGGCTCAGGTCCTGATCCCAGGATCCTGGCATTGAGCCCCACATTGGGATCCCTGTGAGTCTGCTTCTCCCTCTCCCACTTCTCCTGCTTATGTTCCCTCTCTTGCTGGGTCTCTCTCTGTCAAATGAATAAATAAAATCTTTTTTTTTTTAAGTTCATATTTACCTCTGAAACTAATAAAAAAAATAAGTTTGTATTTGTTTACTTTTCAAATCACAATCAGCTTCTAACCCTTCTGACCCTTTCTTCCTCTCTTTCTTTTCCTTCCCTCCTTCCTTCCTTCTCTTTCACATTCACAACCCTGATGCATTTGGAATTTATGTCTTGTGTATGACATAAAGTATTCCTCTAATTTTATTTTCTCAAATGGCTAACCGCCCATCCCAGCATCATTTTTTTAAATTTTATTTATTTATTTGACAGAGAGAGATCACAAGTAGGCAGAGAGGCAGGCAGAGAGGGAGGGAAGCAGGCTCCCCGCCGAGCACAAAGCCCAATGCAGGGCCTGATCCCAGGACCCTGGGATCATGACCTGAGCCGAAGGCAGAGGCTTTAACCCCCTGAGCTACCCAGGTGCCCCCCAGCATCTTTATTAAAAGCCAACATTTGCCTCCGTGATGAGATGAGATGACACTTTCATCATATACTAATCAGACAGTTGCATCTGTTTCTCCTACTGCTGTTTGCTTCTGTGCACCAACATCACACTGTGGAAAGCCTTTCTAGTTTCATTTAATATCTGTTGGAACCCGTCCTCTCTCATAGCTTTTCTTCCCCCCACCCCAGCCTTTTGGAAATATATTTGATCTGTAACACTGTGTACATTTCAGGTGTACAACTGATGATTTGATACACATATATTATGAAATGTTTACCATAATGAGATCAATTAATACATATCACCCCCCCTTTTTTTTAACAAATTAAAGTTGGGCATCAAAAAAGGGTGAGGGGCTCCTGGGTGGCCCGGTTGGCTAAAACATCTGACTCTTGGTTTCATCTCAGGTCATGATCTCGAGGTCATGCCATCGAGCCCCGTGTCGGGTTCCCCGCTCAGTGCAGAGTCTACTTAAGATTCCCTCTACATCTGGGGCTTATGTCTTAACTGCCCCTTGCCCGTGATATTGACAAATGCCTTGTGGTTAATTAATTGCCTTATTTGAGGACCTTTTGCAGAAGTCATTTCTGCGAAGACTGCAAAGCAGAATGCCAGTGCTGTCCTGTCTAAACTGCAGACAGGACACAAGTGCTGTTTGATTTTAGCTCTCCTGACTCCATATTTTCCATTGGGGACCCTGGCCCTGACTCCGTACCTGTTCAACTCACTCCTAACAACAGCAATATTAGAACCCACAAACAATCCAGAAGGACAAAGGATAGAGCTGACTGATAAAAACCATGCTATCCTCAGGACAACTTTATCTTCTAGATTATTAAGGACTTGATAGTACTAAAGCCTGTTGCTCCAACTTCTCTTTCCTTAGGATAAGGACATTCTGGAGATGTTCCTCATATTCTCATGCATTGAGAGTTCTAGCTGACTTTCCTTCCCCCATCCACTAATGAAAAAGATGCCAGTATTTAGAACACATGCCCAAACAAAACAAAACAAAACAAGGCTTTTTAAGGTATGCTTCATTTAAAAGTAATTTTTAAACCCCTGTGCATTATGGGTGGCTCAGTTGGTTAAGCGTCTGCCTTCAGCTCTCGGGTCATAATCCCAGGACCCTGGGAGTGAGCCCAGCACTGGGCTCCCTGCTCAGCGGGGAGCCTGCTTCTCCATCTTCCTTTGCTGTTCCCCCTACTTGTGCTCTCTCACTCTCTCTCGCTGTCAAATAAATAAAAAAATAAAATTAAAAAAAAATGTGTTAAAGCCCTGTGCATTAAAATCTAAACAATCTATGATACCTGATCGTGGGGCGCCTGATAAAAGATCACTCAGATTCCATCTTGTGAGTCAAATGTTACTGCGCTTCTCTGAGTCCGAGCTTTAAGTCCTGCACAGGTGTATGTCCTATGACTCACTTAAAATTAATTTCTCAAAAATGTTGACAATTAAACGTTGGCAGATGATGAGGTCTGTGCTGACTAGTCTTAACTGATGCCAAGTAACAGCTAATAGAGAGCAGCGATTTTCAAATTTTTTTTTTCCAAACCTTTTTACAAAGTTTTCTCTCTCTTTTTTAACTGTAAGATCTTAAAGCAGGAGTGTCATGTGAGGAGCTGACCTACTTGAATCAACGGTGGGACCCCGATTGCAGGTCTTCCATGAAGCTAATGGCACCCAACCTTCAGGGACCCTCAAAGGCCTTGTGCCTGTTTGTTATTTTTAATTTTGTAATTGTTTTTTTAAAGAGCCCATCCCTCCGCCCCTTGTATAACCCTCAGGCCCCATAAAACCTGGTTCCCCCACCGGCCAAGCCCTAGCACCTCATTCCTTTCCCTCAACACTTCAGCCCCCCTCCACGGAACCCCAAACCTGTGGGGAACAAAATTAAAAAACGACCTGGAAGATGGTACAATTCCCAAACTAGGAATCAGGGAAAGGGTCTGAGGCCTGCACCTCAGACACCCGCTAGGGCCTCTTACATGCCTCCTCAGGTCACCTGACCTTTCTCTGACAGAGATCCTTCACATATAAAGTGTGTGTGTGTGACCAAATGACTCAAGGTCCCTTTCGAAACTGAAAGCTTTTGATCCAAAGTCCATCTCCACTGTCTCTCTCACAGGAGCTTCCATCCTCGGGCTCGTTCTTCCATCCCTGAGGTGCTAGGAAGTCTCATCCCATCCCCCTGACATCCCAGGCTCCCCTCAGGCTCAGCCCAGGCCCACCTTCTTCAAGAAGGACTTGCTCTTCTCCCCATGGCTTGGTACGTCTTCTCCTGCTAGATGTCAGTTGAGAGAGAGAAATGACAGATCACAGCCACATGTGTTAACCCTTCCAAGATTATCGTCATTTTCAACAGAAATTAATGTTTTAGCTCGATGACCTAACTCTTGGTGGTTGGTGGTGAAATTTTAGGCAGCAGCGACAGCCAAGTCTGAGGAGAAAAGATCCTCCTTGAGCTCTTGG
>ML099056.1:0-12261 GCA_003697995.1 Taxidea taxus jeffersonii
TTTTTTTCTTTTTATACATTTTTCTTGACTGAAAAAGGGATTGTTCTACAATCCTACATGTGGCTTTGTTGAAGTCTCACAGAAACTTAGTTATATAAAATTTTTCTTCATCAATCCCCATTTTATGGATGAGTAACTAGGAAAATAGACTGAATGATTTGAACAATCTAGAGCCAGTAGAGGAAGAAGCCAAGATTGGAATGTTAAGTCTTTTAGCTCTAGGCCATATGGTCTTTCCCTATGCCATGTTGCCTGCCTCTCTCAAGATTCTGCTGATTTATCATATTTGGAGTTCTATCTCATTTTGAAACCAACATTCCCTTTGAAATGACTACAGAGAGGAAACATTCTACTCTTTTTGAAGTTCTTGTTTTGTTAATATAATAGAACAAACATAATTAGAAGAAGATGGCTTTAATTAAATGACTGTGTATTCTGTGCCTGCATATTTCCATTAAAAAATGAAAAAAATATTATTGCAAGAAGGCTACACTTCTGTTGAGAGTAAAATTGGTACAGTCACTTTGAAAACTGTCAGGATTGAATTGAGGCAAACAAATGCACACTTTGTGGTGAAACAATTCTACTCCTAACATGGTTGCCAAAAGACATGTACAAGAATGTCCAGAGCAGCCTATTCTTAATAACCCCCAAATCCGGAAATCATCCAAATGAAATACATTTATTCTATTCAATTAGTGGAATACTGTAGAGCAATCTCCCGAAGTCTGCAGCCATACACAACAACATAGACTAATCTTAAAAAACATACCACTGAGGGGGGAAAAGCCATAAGCAAATGAGTATACACAGTACAATTCTGTTTATAAAAAGTTGGAAGCCAGGAAAAACTAACCCTAGCAGGTAGGGAGAGAGGTAATAGGACCTGGAGGTGGAAAAGAGGGCAGTTCCTCGGGTACCACAATGCTATTTCTTAATATGGGAGTTGGTCCACAGGGATGTAGATGCAATAAAAATTGATCAAGCTAGACACTCATGATTTGGAATTTTTATGCATGTATAAATATGCATATTCAAATATATATCATGTGAGCTCCTGGAGGAGAGTTACCCTGAATTTCCAGATTTTTGCCTAACAAAATCTCCTATGTAAAATATGCATATGACAGATTTTCTGTTTACACAGTAGAGCAGACCCTGAGAGAAATCCTCCACTAGAATGGATTATATATTCAGTTGTTTGTTTCAAATTCGCACTTATAGACAATCACACAACATGGGACTGTACACAAATGACAAATTGCTCTAGGGTATTTACCTAAGGAGGAGGGCTCTCACCTGAGAGGTGGTTTTGAAACTAAAAAGATATAATGTAGTAAAAGCAACAAATGAATCCTAGCGAAACTACTCCAAGTGTTCATGAGCAGGTGGCTTTGAGGAGGTGCCATTTAATGAGAAAGAGCTAGCAGTGTGAAGCCCTGAAGCCAGAGCTTTCTCAGCAAGAAGAAATAGTAAATGCCAAGCCCCTGAGGTGAGAACAAACATGGAATTCATGAAAAGTAGAACGAGGGCTGGTTGCTGGCTCCAGTGGGGGTACAGGAAGTGACAGAGATGGTCGGACGAGCAGGCTCTGGTTGGGTGACTCCGGTCAATGCAGCTAAGGAAAATGAATCTGAGTGCAATTCTGAAGCCCCTGGAAGGTTAAAACAGGTCAATAACATGATCTAAATTGGCATTTTTAAGAGTTCACTTTCACTGCTCTACACAAAATGGATTGTAGGGGATGGGGGATTGAAAGCAGAAAACCACTGCAAGGTTACTGCTCTAGTCCCGATGAGAGCTGGGATAGGAGGCATCAAAGGATTGTGTGGAGGGTCGTGACCGACCGAGAACAATCAAGTTTGAGGGCTTGAACAAGTCGGAGGAGGGTGGTTTCGTTTTCTCAGAAAACTTGGCAAGGCCAAGATCAATGGGAAAAAATGCATATTCAGCATTTAACCTGAAGGGTGGAAATGTTTAATTCATGTCATTTTTGTTGTTATCACTGTTGCCTTGGCTGTTTTGGTAGGCTGTAAAACTGAAAATAAAACGTGATTTGTGCAAGATACTTCAACATCGGTATCTATACTTAAAAGGAATTCTGAAATAAACTCCTCTTTTTACAGGTAATGAGATTAAATATTAGAGAGCTAAATGATTTTTCTCAAGACCAACTCTACTCTCAAAAGCACAGAGTCCTGAAATCTGCTTTTATGAACATGAAATCTCTTTAAATTGCTATACAGTGGAGTGGAAACATTATTTATAACCTAAATGGCAGGGCAGAAGTGCAGCTCATGTGAGTTGGGACTTCATCTCCATTCTGAAAATGCCAAAACTGCCTCTATTTCTTCTGTGTGCTAAATGGTGGAATCTAAAGTAGATAATTTATCTGGTTTTGAGCAAAGCACATTCAATGAGTCTTTTTTATGGCAAGCTAGAATCAAAAGGAGTAAAGAACTAAACTTTGCATGTTACAGCAAATGGAACTGAGTTTGGAAGAAACCTATTCTTTGGTAGAAAAGGCCACACACAAATGTTTTGCATGAAAATTTTGTTTATTCTTTTGTAGATTAAAAATGTGTCGATGTTCCATAGCTGGTTAGATAGAAAGCAGACATAACACAGGAAATGAGACAGTGGGTACTTAGAGCCTGGGTAATAAATTGTACTAATTTGAAACATACATACAATTTTAATTACTTAAAATTCATCAGTGACTCTAGCACGTTTATTACTTAGACCAAAGTTATTTTCAGGGAGGAGAATTTTATTATTGACATTATTTAGAATTGTCTACCTATGGTGACAAAAATACCAGTTTTGAGTTGGTTTTATTATTTTTAATTATCTAAAGACAATGTCTCTCTCAAGGGTAGACCATACCCACCTACCTTCCCTGGGTTTGCCAACATAAGGAAATACTACCTAGATTAAGATGATTACTAAAATTAGCATGTATATATATTCATATATACATCATATAAGTGTTATTACATATATATGTTATAGCTTGTATACCTCATATATTTATTTCTCAAGGAGTTGATATCTGTGACACAGAATGTATTAAATATGAAAGGCTGACATTTATCATGAGATCAATAATTTCAAAGAGATGCAAAAATACAAGCCTGCGATATAAACATCTTTCTTGAAAGTAAATTTCACATTTTATACAGAATAGCTTGGCTTTCAAAATGTAATCTGACATTGTATGCCCTATATATAAGCTTAAATTTTATACCTAATATCAGAATTCATATAAAGATAATCATTTCCCATGTTTATATAATATGAATGTAATAAAATTTTAATTATGCACTCTGGACATTCATACCCCCCCAAAAAAAACAGAAGTTAGGCTATGCATAGAAGAACTTTCAAGTTCTCGTAATTCTGAAAATCTCATTTTTTCCATAAAGAACAATGATATATCAGGATTAACTTCTTATACTTCAAACTGTTTTCTTTCACTCTGTTTGTGATCATGTAAAAGATACACACACATAAATAAATGCTATGAGTCAAAATGAGGAACTTGCTTAAACTTTAGTTTAATATCATCTATCTGTGCAAACATATCACACAAGCGGTAAATCTTCTGGAAATTTCTCCTCACATGGACAAGTCTCCCCATGGAGCCTTCCACATGGAGCTGTGCTTTACATTTTCATCATAATTTAGAGAATGTGTAAGACAAAACCTTAGAAATCTGGACTGATAGCGTACATTTGAGAAGAAAACAACTGGAAGTTGTTGAAATATTTTTATGCCATTGTACCAACCAGTCACATGTATTCAAAATGGTATAACAGAAAAGCAATAAAATACATCAAGCCTGACTTGGTTCCACTAGTTAAAAAATAAATAAATAAAAATGAGAACAACAGCTACTATTCCATACAAAATGCATGGTAAGGTACATGGTCTCAATCCACACTAAGTTTTGCTGTAACTGTAAATTGTATTGATTTTCTTCAAACAGCTGAGAAGTATTTGATGTGAATCTTATTCGGCCCATGACAAAGAAGTACCAGATTTGATCCAAACTGTTAACATATTGCATTATGGACAAGCTACTTTTTTTAAAATCCCAGTTCCGGTTAGTTTCTTTGTACTCAGCATCAACCAAAGCTATCCTGCAAAAAAGCAGTTACTTTGCAGAGACTTCTAAAGGAGACACTTTGCCCAGGGCTGATCCTATGTGTACTGAGTCACTATCTCAAAGAAAGGTTTGGTGTTCTCTCTTGCAAAAGCTGCTGCTTTTTTGTGGTTCCTCCTGCTGTTTTCGACTCTGCTTGGTCCTTTGGACGCAGGTGGTTATCTATTACTCTGATGTAAAAGAAAGCATATTGTTTCTGCACAATTTGGTATAGACCCTTCAATTTACAGACATTCTGAAACCATCATTTCCTTGTTGGCTTTGGTTTCCTATTAGCCTGAATAGAATATACAAAATTTCTTCCACTACCACATGCCCAGTACAGGAGTAGAAACCCAGCTTCCCCTCAGCTTCCAACTACAGCTAGCCTAGTAGATGCATCCTGTAATTTGTTGCATGAATCCTGATGGATTGACTTTGCTCCATGACCTTGGTAATCAACTTGCCATGTAATGTTAAGATTTCTTCCAGAACCATGTGTCCTTGAGCATAACACTTCATGTCACTGGGTCTCAAATTACTCATTGGTAAAATGGAGGAGGGAAGGGATAATCATACTCATGTGCTTTTCTAAATGTGAAAAATGAAGTCAATAATTATCATATCTGGTAGATCTGTTGTTCAGAAAAAAAGGAAGAAAAGAAGTGGCTACTCATACATTCATCTGCATATTCATTCACGTATTAAAATGTAAACTTCATGCAGACAAGAGACTTGCTTTTCTTCTCTGGGAATCCAGTACCAAAAACAGTGTCTGACACATATACTTACATTCCAAAGATACAAAGATACATTAAAAGAAATAAAATGAAGGTAACTTACTGCCCTCAAAGATCTAACCACTCCATCAGCCCTCCCACCGTGTTACAGTGAAAAGAGCTCAGGGGTAGGGACACAAAAAACTGGAGTTCCTCCTTCCACTTTGAAATCTATTCACTACATGATCTTTGACATCATTTAACCTCTAGGTGCCTCAGTTTGGTCATCTAGAAATGGAATAATATGCACTGGAAAAGGATGATATATCGAGTTCAGCCGTATATAACAGGAAATCCAAGTAAGTAATAGAGGCTTAATAAACAAGACCAGTATGTATTTTTCTTCAAACAATGAAAATTCCATAATGAGGAATTTCGGTCAAGCTTAACAGCTCCATGATACTATCAAAGACCCAGTTTCTTTTTGTCTCTCTGCTCAGCTGTCCTTAGCATGGGCATCTCATTTTATGGTGACAGATGGCTGTTAGAGCTTCAGTATCACAACCATATTCCAACATAATTCCAACATATTCCAGGAAGAACAAAAGGTCAAAGGGTCAATCTGGCTGAGTTGGCTTCCTTTTAAGGAGTTAGGCACATGCCAGAACTATATCATATATTTATCAAAAATAATGTTAAGAAACGTAGTTTTGTGACTGGTCACTTGCATATCCAACAAAATCAAAACTTTGTTAGTAAGGAGGTAGGGATGGATAAGTATTAAGTAATAAGCTAGTTGTTTTAGTCACAAGTGCAATCTGTCTATTTCTACAATGAGCATTTATTGCATATGTATTTAGGGTTAAGTATTTTACAGTGGTTGAGATGGAGAGAAAGGAGCTTCCAGCAATGAATAAAATGTTTGCTCTAGACTGAATGTTTGTGTTCCCCAAAATTCATATGTTGAAATTAATTGGATTAGTGCCCATATAAAAGAGACCCCTTATGAGTTCCCTCACCCTTTCCACCATGTGAGGATACAAGACTATCTATGAATGAGGGGGAAGTAGGCCTTCACCACACAGTGGAGCTGTTAGAGACAGAGACTTGATCTTGGATTTCCCAGTCTCTGGGCTGTGAGAAATAAATGTCTGTTTTTAAAGCCATCCAATCTATGGCATTTTATCGCAGCTGCCCAAGTTAAACAATGTTGTTCTCAATATCTTGAAAAAAGGAGATGATAAGATAATATTTATATGAATATGAATCTTTTTTTTTCCATCAGCAAGTCTAATAAAAACTAGGTTCAGAGAGGCATCTGGGAGGCTCCATCAGTTAAGCATCTGCCTTGACGATCATGATCTTGAGGTCCTGGGATAGAGCCTCACATCAGGCTCTCTGCTCAGCCGGGAGTCGGCTTCTCCCTCCCCCTCTGCCTGCCTTTCTGCCTGTTCGTGCTCACTCTCTCTTTCTCTTTCTCTCTCTGTGTCAAATTAATTAATTAATTAATTAATTAATTAATTAAAAATCTTTAAAAGAAACTAGGTGCCGAAGTCCCAAGGTTAGCCCGTGTTTAAGGGATGGGGAAGCTAACTCTACTTCTTGGTTGGAGAAACATGGCAGGAATTGCTACGACCATCTTTGAAAACAATTTCATAAGGTCGTCAATGTTATTTTAGTAGCCTGAGTGTCTAACTGTCTGCTAGACTAGATTTCCTTACCACAGTCAAGATTCCCCAAACTACACACTCACTAGGAGGATTGAAACAACACTTTACTAATTTTAAACTACCCCATAAAAAGCATAAAATTCACTACTATATGATTTTGCTCCATTTAATCTAATTCTTTAAGTTTCAAATTGGGTGTCTTGGTTATGATGCCCAATGTTTTCTGAGTTTTCTCACGCTGAAAACTGGAGTGATAACATCTATCCTCTTAATCAAAAAAGTTTACATATCAGATGAACGAATGGATGTTACAGTTCTTCACCAGCTGAAAATTACTATGCAAATATAAATTCTTATTACTGTCATACTTTGGCTCATCTTGTCCCCCTCTATGAACATGAGTCCTTCTCCCACACAAAATTCTTTGCTCAGTCATGATTTCATAACAACATTTCGTCTTCTTATGGCATGACAATCCTTTATACCTAAAATAAAAGTAAAAAAATTTAAATAAAGAAATAAAATTAGGGGCTCCTGGGTGGCTCAGTTGGTTAAAGCCTCTGCCTTCAGCTCAGGTCATGATCCCAGGATCCTGGGATCAAACCCCACATGGGGCTCTCTGCTAAGTGGGGAGCCTGCTTCCTCCTCCTCTCTCTCTCTGCCTGCCTCTATGTCTACTTGTGATCTCTCTCTCTGTCAAATAAACAAATTTTTAAAAAGAAAAGAAAATTATTTCCTCCTGAAAACTCTCCTCTAATTTGACATGCTACTTACTACCCTCACATCACACTATACTAACCAATGTGAATTTCAAAGTATATTTGAATAATTATTTATTCATTTCTATAACTTATACTCTTTGTTTGCTGTATATAACCTTATTCAAATAACTTATTTATAAGAATTTCAACTATTAGTTGTAATGAAGGGAAGCACACATTGATAATTTAAAAGTGTTAAGGGCAGTTTATATTTGTTTTGGGAATGCAGTTTTTTCAGGGGATTTGCTTTCCTAATTACATTTTTTTCTCTGGCTAAAATTAAAATTATTTGCATTCCTTGGGCAGGGAGGCAGAAGATAGTGAGTAGAATTGTGAGTACAGAAAGAAGATGATCTGGATATAAACAAAACTCCATCATGAAGAAGACACACAATTTTAAAATACACTAATCACTGAGAGTTGATCACATAACGCATTTGCTTTTGTTCAGTCCATTTCTCTACTACCCTATAAAGTCCTTGAGTAGAAGAGTTCACTGGAATCAAATTCTATAAATATTAAAGTGAAAAGTACCATACCAAACCCTTACTCTCAATAAGATAAATAATTCTCAGTGGCAAGAATATAGTTACTAATTCTGGGACTGACCCAAATCATATAGGTTGATGTGATTTTATTGTGTCTTTTCTCTTCTCTCTTCTGATATAAATATCTGCATGTGCATGATATGCATATGCATATGTATGCATGAAGAGAGAAAGAGAGAGAGGAGACGAGAAATTGGATAGAATAATGAGAGAAAATGATGTTCCAAATAACTTTAATGCCAAGATTCATTGCAGCACAGGGAATGATTTCATGGGAGAAAAATAATAAGATAAATATTTAAATCTTATATTTCATAAATATAAGGTGATTTTGGAGTTTACCTCAATGAATGTAATGGAACACTTATTGCTTTTATTTAATTGAGAAAAGGATATGCATTAGCTGTCCCTTAGCTAGGTTCATTTATAAACTATTAATGATTTCATTTACATATTTACCAAGAACAAAAAAAAAAACATAGTTATTGCATAGGTCTCTTTTTCTCCAGGCACTGAGTCATTACTTAATTAAGTACTGTTTATAGTTTTACATATCACATTTGTACTTTAATGTAGGTGCTGCGATTGAGTAAGCATATATTTAATTTATCATCTCGTGTATTTTTTTAATCTAGGCATACGAAGATCATTAGATTTTTTATAATGGCATGTTTCTTTAAATCCTTTAACTCATAGACAGTAGTTTCACTTCCTTTTCTTTGAAAATAGTATTGTTAAAAAATTAGAGGCCAAACAAAAAACAAAATATTCTGACAGTTTTTCAGTGACCTAGTTTACAGATTCTATTTTTAAAGTAATTGTATTTTTACTGTATACTGTATAGTGTTTTCAATTGCTTTTTTAACAGACTTGGTTTTCCCTCTGCATGTCTCCTTTTAAGAGTTTTGTAAGTAGTTAAACATGTTTTGAAAATTCTGCAAAATTCTTAATAAAGCTTAAGCTAATATAACATAAAAGAACATTATCAAATTGAAAGAAATTTGTACAATATATAAACTCAGGAGGCTGTGATCATTACCTACAATTACAGGAAGAGTTTTAGGAAACAGAAGTATAACATTATGAAATGAAAATTGATTTTGAATATTAGGAAAACAGTATGAAAGCCTTTACACTCTATGACACTCTTCTGAGGTAGGTAAAATAACTCCACTATGTAGAATAGTTTTATTGGCAAATCTTTAAGAAAACATAAAGCAAAATGCCAGAGAAAAATCTATAGTTATCTCTGTATCTCTCTCTCTCTCTCTCTCTCTCCACCATCTATCATATATCATCTCTAAATCCAAAGCTCTATAGTGCATGTGTTTAAAGTGAAGACTGAAAAACTCACCAACATTTCACCAGAGTGGTGATGTCTCCCCAATGAGACTTCATGCTTTCTATCGCTGCTCTCTTCAGCAATGGTAGGCAGAATCTCCAGGCTCAATTTTCCCACAACAAACAAACAAACAAAAACAAACCTAGGCTGGTTTAGAGGACAAGAATCAGAGCTTCAGTAGCCTGGAGATGGAACAGTAGAAAGCTGGAGTAGGAGGTAAGGCTGAGAATCTAAGAGTCTAATACAGAGAAGCCAGGAACTGGAACACACAAGTTAATGGGCTGGCCAGAGCCTTGGTGTTTCTAGTCATATGAATATAGAAGAGTAGTGATGAGGAAGTGGACCTTGAGATACCTCCTCCAAGTTAAGTAAGCAAGTGAAGCGGTTGTAGGTCTGTGTTAGTCACTCTCAGAATTAGAAACAAACTATATCTGGAGGCAAATTTGTCCAAATACCTTCAGGATTGAGATCATAGGTGAAGATTACCAAACAAACTAGAAACCAACCCTCTGATGATAACAGAAACAAAGATGATGATAACAGAAACAACCCTCTGATGATAACAGAAACACAAAGATTTGAAAGCAAGGATTGCAGATCTGGGAACTGCCAGATATAGAGGAGAGGAGAACTATGTGGAAAATTTAATGGAAAAAATGCAGTTAAAAAGTAGGTGTAGGGCGCCTGGATGGCTCCATGGGTTAAGCCTCTGCCTTCAGCTCAGGTCATGATCTCAGGGTCTTGGGATGGAGCCCCACATCAGGCTCTCTGCTCAGCAGGGAGCCTGCTTCCCCTTCTCTTTCTCTGCCTGCCTCTCCGCCTATATGTGATCTCTATCTCTCTCAGTCAAAGAAATAAATAAAATCTTAAAAAAAAAAAAAAGGTAGGTGTAGAACAAGAAGACATAAAGAATGATGGACAGATTTGAAAATTAAATTTCTAGAAATGAAAGACATAATCATTGAAAAAATAAAAAAAATAAAGTTCAGTGGAAGGTTAAATGAAAGATTAAGTGCATTTGAAAGAATATTTGTGAACCTGAAAAATATATATGAAAAAATGCTTTGAAAGCAATAAGGAAAGACTGAGATAGAAAACAAGAGAGATTAAAAAACTTAGAAGAAAGAATAAAAATTTCTTACTTATACCTAGTTGAAATTCCAGGAGCAAGGGCTAAGCAGAAAGCTAAAGAGATAATACTTAAAGTCATGATAGGAATAAATTTTCCAGAAGTAAAAATATAGACCCACAAATCAATGCATCCCAAAAAAATTCATAGAAAAAAAATCTAGGCCAAAACACACTGTCATAAAACAAAAAAAAAGAAAAAAAAGGATAAAGACAATATTATGAAATAGAAAAGGAAATGTTACCTATAATGGAATGACTGTTGAAAGGACCATGGAATTCTCAACAACAGCAGCAGCCAGAAGACATGAAAAGTTATCTTTAAAGTATTAAGAAACGGTAACTAGTTGTCAACATAAATTATTGCTTAAAATACGGTAAGTCATGTCATACTATTATGATACTCTGTTATATGATTCCACATTAGTCAACCAAAGCATAATATTTTATATAGGACAGCATATATGTGTGATAAAATGATACTTAGTATACTTAATATATAGCATAATATAGTGTAGTATAGTATGGTGAAGCATAACATAGTATAGTATAGCAACTACAACAGACTTTTTTTGAAATGGTGGGTATCCTAAAATGAGGGGAAGTAGGAGAATGGGATGGGAAGGAGCACATCCACAGATATATCTTACAAGCAGGGTTGAATTTTTTTTTATATATATTTTATGTATTTACTTGACAGAGAGAGAAAGAGAGACAGTAAGAGAGGGAATACAAGAAGGGGGAGTGGGAGAGGGAGAAGCAGGCTTCCTGCTGAGCAGGGAGCTAGATGCAAGCCTGGATCCCAGGACCCTGGGATCATGACCTGAGCCAAAGGCAGACGCCTAACAACGAAGCCACCCAGGCAACCCCAGGGTTGAATTTTTGATGTGTGTGTTGGTTCATGGGTTTACATTGTATCATAACAAAAAGGCAAGCAAGCATAGACCAAGATAATAGTGCATTGTTAACCAAGAGCTCTGTTAAAATAAAATACTGAGCAAAAATAATCTCCATCCATTAAGTAATTGAACATAAGAAATACATAATGGCATAAAAATAATCAGTAGTATTATTTAACTGCTAATAATGATCTTTAAAATGTTACAAAAGAAAAATAGCAACCGAGTTTGTGGATGTGCTGTGCAAATAGTCCTTTCACATCAACATCGATAGCTTTTCTTCCCTCAGGGTTGAGACGGAAAGCACAGCTACAGAATGATTTCCTAGCATCATGGACTCTGAATCTTTTTTCTATTACACACAGAAAAACACCTATCATCAAAATAAATAGTTACTAATCTGCTTCTAATGGTTCCACACAAGCTCAGAAAGAAATAGGGCGAAGCTGAAATGCTGCATTAAGTATAGGAGTCATAAGACATGGAAAATAGCTTAAGGGCAATATCAAATATAAATTGCCTGGAAATAAATGATTCAGTATTACTATGTTCATGAAAGTTCTCTGATCTTTATTTAGCAAATTATTGAGTGGTAGTATCTTAGGTCATGCTCAGTTTTGAAGTAATGTCTCCATTAGATCCATATCACTTAATATTTTTTCTAGCATCACCTTGGTCCTCTGTAGCAATATCGAGAAGTAAGACATTGATTTGGAACAGAGTTTCACCAGGATTTGTTGATTCCATGATGGCTACAGACTGGGATAAAACTATAGATAAACTCAGCTAAGCTTAAAGGATATGTATTTGACCAACATATATATTAGGTAAGCACATACACATATTCAATTTGTTTTTCATTATAACAATCAAGTCTTTCTTAAGGAAATTTTGTAGCCTTTATATTTACCATTTTGTTTGTTTTAGTATGGAACACTGGCAAATTTGCATGCCATTCTCATGCTACTCTTCTCTATATCATTCTAGTTTCAGTGTGTGTGCTGTCAAAACTAATACTATCAGTTTTTAATAAACATTGTTAAGGACTTA
>ML099056.1:17261-27424 GCA_003697995.1 Taxidea taxus jeffersonii
TGTATAGGATTTTTAATTATGGGAAATAGAACTAAATTACTATTTGATTATCTCCTGTATCATTTTCATGACCATGAGCTAAAGAGACCAAAAACACACTTACGTAGATAATAGCTACTCAAATTAATAATGCCCCACCTCTTTATTTTCCCAGCAAATATTTTATATTGGTCAAGTTTCTAATAGCTGGCAAAATACTATAAGAAAACCTGATTAAATTTAGTAAATATTTCTTGAAAACCCACATGTGCTATTCATTGTGCTAGACTTGGTAGAAGAACAAATATGGTTCTGAAATAATTCCTGATAATTTGAGGCTTCCTTTCCAATGGGAGAAACCACCACAGATGCAAACACAATAAATGATCTCAGAAAAAAATGGTAATAGTAGAAGCACAAAGAATAATTTCTCCTGGGAGGAATCAGGAAAAACTTAGAATCTAAGGAAAAATAAATTGGATTGGAATTGTTGAAGAAGGGACATTCTAGAAGGAGAGAACAAGGGTATCAAAGAACAAAATATAAAAGTCAAAACATAGGGATGCCTGGGTGGCTCAGTGGGTTAAGCGGCTGCCATCAGTTCAAGTCCTGATCTCAGGGTCCTGGGAACCAGTCCTGCATAGGGGTCCTTGCTCAGCAGTGAGCCTGCTTCTCCCTCTGCCTGCTTCTCCCCCTGTTCATGCTCTCTCTCCCTCTCTCTCTTCCTCTGATAAATAAGTAGATACATCTTCTTTTTTTTTTTTTTAAAATTTAAAAAAAAAAAGTCAGTGAAGTCAATTCCAGAAAACAGGTTCAGTAAACTGAATGAGACATGGATTCCTCCCTGGAAGTTAACTGATGACTTTACATGAACATGGTTTTCAGTGACAAGGACTTTTCTTAATATTATTGGGAAATAAGGCAGGATCATCATTTTTATGCTGAGGCAAGTGACTCACCTTAGTTCTTTTTACATCACATAGCATTTCTTCAGTGTAAAATAGTGACCTTGAAAATCAGATTACCAAGGAATCAAAGACTAACTGGTAACCAAGTAGATCATCATAGGAAGTATTGATGGGATGACATGAGTGAGAATATCAGCAATTACAAATTAGATAGGATGGAGAAAGAAAACAGCATAGTTATGGGAATTTTGTTTTCAGTTAATTAATTAGACTTCCCAAAAATTTGATTTAGCAAAGAGATTAACTTCAGCATAGAAAATCAGAACATAAAGAATTCTGAGAAGCTTAATGAGAATAGTACAATGGAAGAAGAACACAAATGTTGGAGTCCAGCAGACCTGTGCTCAAATCCAAACTCTGGCTGTGTAAGGACCTGCGAGTTACTCAATGATCCTGCTTTCTTTATGTAATGAAGTTACTAATAGCTACATCAAAGGATTGTTTGTAGACACAATAACCAATGCACATTACATGCTCAGAGTGGTGCTGGAATGTAGCAAGCCCTCAGTTTAAAAAAAAAAAAAAGTTATTAAAAAAATGATTGTAGTTTCCAAAGTAGATAAGCAAGTGAAAATGTATTCCAAAGTTCAAATTAACTGCTGAAAGAATCTGCAAATTCCTCTTCTTGTACATCAAAAAAAAAAGAGATCTTTTTTAGTAAAGTGTTCTTCCAGAGTTGAATTTCCTCCAATTATTCTGTCTCTCCTCAGAGGGGACAGCCATGACAGTGACATGCTCCTAACAGTATTTTGAGTGATATTAGTTACTTCAAATAATTTTTCAAAAAATTATTTAGTACATATTTCATCTGCTGAAGTCCTAAAGGCAAATGAGTTGAACTACAAAATACATTGCAGGATTCCAAGGACCAGTATGGAGGAAGGTCTTCAATCAGGTTTGTGTCCCTCTCATGGGATCTGAATCAACCTGCCTCACTGTCTGCACCCTCCCTGTCTGAAAGGGTTTCTCTGTCTTTCTCTCTCACCTCCCTTGCTCCCCTCATTCATCTACCTGCATTCTCTAGTAGACTGGACACTACAGTGGGTTTGATCAACAGAGTTATTTCTTCAGATCCGGGATGTAACAGTTTCACAAAGTACACCTCATTCAGTCAATATTTAGAATGTTATGTTCCACAGGTATTTAAAAAATGGAATGCTTTTAGAATTTTCAGTTAAAATAAGTTGAGTAGTTTATGACAGCAAGGAATCAAAATATATGTGTCCCACATCTCTAAACTGAGGAAACAATTCATGTAAATAAGTAGACGTGAAAATAACAACCAATTGATTTGTTTGAGCAAGTTTATTTTTATAGAAACACGGAATATTATTAAACTTCAGAAAAAAAGTCAAAGGTATACACCATTACACATCAATCAATTTTGTATACTATGCAACATTGTTTTCAATCATCTTTACTGCACACATGGCACAGTCAATGTATTTTTTTCTATATAAAATGAGCATTGAGAGCTACTTCAAAAAAAACAGGAAAACATTTTGAAGGCATTATATATAGAGGGTAAGAAATTCTGACTGCCTTGTCTCTAATCCCAGCATGACCACTTTCTATAGTCTACCATGATCTGCCAAATAAAACAAGAAGCAGGTAATGGCAAATATAGATTAAAGGAAAAGTTGCTAGATTATTAAACATTTACAGAGTAGTATGCAGCTTAAAGTTTATGCAAGCAGAATTGATGAGGTGATATGAGATATTTGAGTTGAACTTAAAAATATAATTTGTCAATGTATTTTATTTCTCATTTTAAAATATATCTAACAGCAGTTCCTCACTGGCTCAGTCAGTTAAGCGCCTGCCTTTGACTTGGTCATGACCCAGGGTCCTGGGATTGAGCCCTGAGGGAGCTCGCTTCTCCCTCTCCCCCTCCCCCTTCTCATGCTCTCTTGCTCACTCACTCTCTCTTTCAAATAAACAAATACAATCTTTAAAAAATAAATAACATAAACTATATCAAACATACAAGAGAATGTACACATATAATCTGTAGTTTAAGGAATAAGAAGTAACATTCATGAGCCTACCACCTACCTCAAGCAATTAAACGTTATCATTACCTTTGAATGTGTTTGTGTTCTTTTCTTTCTTCATATTTCCCTCAGACATAAGTACTACCCTTGAATTGTAGGCTGATCGTTCTCTTGCATTTCTGTATGCTTTTACCAAATATGTATATGTATACGAGAAATAATCAGTCTTTTTTGTCTAGTATTTTTCCCTTTATATAATAAAATAATACCATGCATTTTCCTAAGACTCACTTTCTTTGGTCAATATTAAGTTTTGAGACTTAATCGTATTTATTCATATTCCTATTGTTTTCACCTATGTTACATATCATTCTATAAATAGACTTCAACTTATTTATTTACATATTTTTCAGCCAAAAGATTTTGGGGTCATTTCCCAGTGGTATTCTGTTACAGAAATTTTAATATAAACATTCCTAGCATATCCCTTGGTAAACTCATGCCAGAGTTTTTCTTTTTTTTTTTTTTAAAGATTGTATTTATTTATTTGACAGACAGAGATCACAAGTAGGCAGAGAGAGAGAGAGAGGGAAGGGAAGCAGGCTCCCGCTGAGCAGAGAGCCCAACGCAGGGCTCGATGCTAGAACCCTAGAATCATGACCTGAGCAGAAGGCAGAGACTTTAACCCACTGAGCCACCCAGGTGCCCCCAGAGTTTTTCTAAGTAATATAATTTCTCATAGGATATGTGCGCCTTCCATCTTACTACATAACGCCAAATACTTCCCCAAATTGCTTGTACCAATTTACACACCAAGTATTCAGGAAAAGATCCTCCTCATACATAGCTTTTCCATTATTTGGTATTTTTGAACCTCTTAATTTTTGCCACTTGAATCTATCCTTTCAGACAGATTCATATTTGTTAAACCAAAAAAGAAAACAAAATTTTACATGATCATAAAGTTTTAGTCCTGGTAAATAGGAGATCTTGTTTTATTATTTATGACTGTAACTCATATTTGGAAGGGACCCACCCTTGTAATGACATGTATTTAAATGTACCCTGAATTTTCATTAGTAACTAGGATTGTAAGTAGTCAGCTTTTTGCTATTTTTGCTAATTAAGAAGGAAAGAATAAAAGATGACAGTAAATAACACAGAAAATTTCGAAAATTAGTTTTATAGTTAAGCCTTCCATAAGATGGGTTTGAACTGCACTGGTCCACTTATATGCCATTTTTTCAAAATAAATACAGTACAGTACTATAAATGTATTTTCTCTTCCTTATGAATTTATCAATAATGTTTGCTCCTCTCTTGTTTGCTTCATTGTAAGAATAAAGTATATAATACATATAGCATAAAGTTGACTGTTTATGTTATTGGTAAGGTTATCAATCAACATAGGCTATCAGTAGCTAAGTTTTGGGGGACTCAGAACTTATACATATTTTCAATTGCACAGGGCTTGGTGCCCCTAAGCCACCATATGGGGCTTAGACACATACACAATCTTCCCATATCATAACAAATGAGTATTTACACACTTCTTCAAGCCCTCGTCTGTCCCTGGAAGCTCAAAACATACTTAATGCCGCCGATAATTTGATGTGATATCATAATAATTTTAATCATTTGATAAAGCAATAAGATTATGTGACATAATTATTTCAAATAAATAGAGCATTTGTATACTTGCATATGAGAGACATGTCTTATAGTACTAGAGGCTTTACATTGACTTTTCAACTCTATTTTCAATTGGTGAACAATAAACAGAATTATCAAAATCACAGAGTCTTTATAAATTAAATGTTTCTAGTGGCCGAGATTAATCCTCAGGAGATAAAATATTTAAAAGTTGATTGATTATGGAGGAGTTAAGATGGCAGAGTAGGAGGGGGACCCTAGCTTGCCATGTCCCTTGAACACAGCTAGATCAACATCAACTCATTTTTAACAACTAGCAAATTGATCTGAGGATTAAGAAAACAATCCGCACAATTGGAGGGAAAGAACATGACAGATAGGAGTTCTGTGGGGCTCCTGGGTGGCTCAGTGGGTTAAGCCTCTGCCTTCAGCTCAGGTCATGGTCTCAGGGTCCTGGGATCGAGCCCCGCATAGGGCTTTCTGCTCAGCAGGGAGCCTGCTTCATCCTCTCTCTCTCTGCCTGCCTCTCTGCCTGCTTGTGATCTCTGTCAAACAAAAAAAATATTTTCCTGATGCCTGAGGTACCACCTCACACCAGTCAGAATGGCTAAAATGAACAAGTCAAGAAATGACAGATGCTGGCGAGGATGTGGAGAAAGGGGAACCCTCCTACACTGTTGGTGGGAATGCAAGCTGGTGCAACCACTCTGGAAAACAGTATGGAGGTTCCTCAAAAAATTGAAAATAGAGCTACCTTATGACCCAGCAATTGCACTACTGGGTATTTACCCTAAAGATACAAACGTAGTGATCCAAAGGGGCACGTGTACCCAAATGTTTATAGCAGCAATGTCCACAATAGCCAAGTTATGGAAAGAACCTAGATGTCCATCAACAGATGAATGGATAAAGAAGAAGTGGTATATATATACAATGGAATACTATGCAGCCATCAAAAGAAATGAAATCTTACCATTTGCAACGACATGGATGGAACTAGACCGTATTATGCTTAGCGAAATAAGTCAACTGGAAAAGACAACTATCACATGATCTCCCTGATATGAGGAAGTGGAGATGCAACGGGGGTGGGAGTTAAGGTGGTAGGAAAAGGAAAAATGAAACAAGATGGGATCAGGAGGGAGACAAACCAAAAGAGACTCTTAATGTCATAAAACAAACTGAGGGGGGTGGGGGGAAGAGGGGTTGGGAGAGGGTGGTGGGGTTACATTATATGTTTAAATAAAGCTAAAAATAAATAAATAAATAAATAAATAAAATTAAAAAAAAAAAAAAAAGACTTGGATTTCTGAATCCCACCTGCCATCCAGAGATAAGACACAGGAGAACTATGGTGGGTGTCAGACATGATGACAGCCCAGACTCAGACAAGGTTGAGGGCAGGGGTCTGATGAAAGCTAGGACACAGGAGGAGAGATTGTTCACTTTTCTCTGAGGGTCCTCTGAAGATCATGGCTATGAGTTCCCCTCTCTGAGTACAAGAAAGCAGGGTGACTCCATCTTCCAGCCCCCACCTACCAGCACAGGTGGACTTCAGAGAAAAATATAGCACCTCCAGTGGAGGCTGTAACTGCTTACACCAAACCCCACACCCTGTACTGGCAGGGCTGTCTTTACTAGATCTGACTATAAGCCTGCACAATGGATGTCTCCCTCAGATGACCAACACAGACCCTCCACATGCACCAAGTCTACTGATCATAGAACGCTCCAAAGCATCAGCTTCAGTTCTGATGGAAATAGGACTAGGCTCTCCTTTTTCTTCTTATTATTTTTTTATTTTTTTAATTTAATTTTATTTCTTTATTTCTTTTTTCTTTGGAATTAGGCATATCAGTTTTTTGTTCATTTCTTGGTTTGTGTTTCCTTTCTGTATATATTTCTTTTTTCTTTTCCTTTTTCCTTCCTTCTTTTTCTTTGGAATCAGGCTTATAGTTTTTGTTCACCCGTTTGTTTCTTTTTTTGCTTCTTTTCCTTTTCCTTTTCTCTTTTCTTAGATCAGGCTTTAAAAAAATCAATCTTATCTTAACAAATCAAAACACATCTAGTCAAAGATCCAAACACCCCCCATTGCAAACAAGGAGGAACTCTGCAGAGGACTCACCTGTGGGAAAGAGCAGCCAAAACACAACAGCAAAATACACACAGCATACACCAGAGACACTTCCTGAAGTTCCAGGTCCTGGACAGTGTATGACCCCTTCTTAATATAGTATT
This sequence comes from Taxidea taxus jeffersonii, assembly GCA_003697995.1. Taxonomy (NCBI): domain Eukaryota; kingdom Metazoa; phylum Chordata; class Mammalia; order Carnivora; family Mustelidae; genus Taxidea; species Taxidea taxus. Next base: position 24,094 of record ML099056.1, read on the forward strand.
ACTCTCAGGAGCAGAAACATAACAAGCTTTCATAACACACAAAAGACAGAAACCTAGACATAATGACATACTGAGGAATTCTCCCCAAAAGAAAGAAGAAATCACAACCTGGAATTTGCTCAAAACAGATATAAACAATATCTGAGGACGAATTTAGAACAACAGTCATAAGAATACTAGGTGGGCTTGAAAGAAGCATGAGAGACACCAGAGAAACACTGGCTACAGATATAAAGGACCTAAAAACTAGTAAGGCCAAAATAGAAAATGCTGTAATTGAGATGCAAAACTGACTGAATGGAATAATAATGAGGATGGAATAAGCAGAGGATCATGCAGGTAATACAGAAGATAACACTATGGAAAATAATGAGTCTGAAAAGGAGACAGAAAGAAAACTATTAGATCACAAATACAGATTTACGGAACTCAGTGATCCCACAAAGCACAATAATATTTGTATTATGGGGGGCACCTGGGTGGCTCAGTGGGTTAAAGCCTCTGCCTTTGGCTCAGGTCATGATCCCAGGGTCTTGGGATCAAGCCCCATTTCAGGCTCCATGCTCAGTGGGGAATTTGCATAAAGGTTCTCTCCCTCTCCTTCTGCCCCTCCCCTCACTCATACTCTCTCTCTCTCTCTCTCTAAAATAAATAAATAAATCTCTTTTAAAAACCAGTAGAACATATGAACAAAAGTAGAGGTTTGTCATTTGAAAGAATTGACAAAATTGATAAACTCCTAGAATGACTTATCAAAAAGAAAAAAGAAAGGATCGGGGCGCCTGGGTGGCTCAGTGGGTTAAAGCCTCTGCCTTCAGCTCAGATCATGATCCCAGGGTCCTGGGATGGAGCCCCACATTGGGCTCTCTGCTCAGTAGGGAACCTGCTTCCCCTCTTTTCTTTCTGTCTGCCTCTCTGCCTACTTATGATCTCTGTCTGTCAAATAAATAAATAAAATCTTTAAAAAAAAAAAAAAAGAAGAAAAGATCCAAGTAAATAAAATCACAGTTGAAAGAGGAGAGCTCACCTCAAGTACCACATAAATAAAAACAATTATAACAAAGTATTACGAGCAATTATATGTCAACAAATTAGGCAATCTGGAAGAAATAGATAAATTCCTTAAGACATATAAACTACCAAAGTTGAAATAAGAAGAAATAGAAAATTTGAGCTGCCCTGTAACCAGCAAAGAAATTGAATCAGTAATCAAAAAATATCTCAACAAACAAGTATGCAAGGTTGGATGGCTTCCCAGGGGAATTCTACCAAACATTTAAAGAAGAATTAATATCTATTTTTCTGAAGTTGTTGCAAAAAATAGAAATGAAAGGAAAACTTTCAAACTCACTCCATGAAGCCAGAATTACCTTCATTCCAAAAGTAGACTAAGACCTACTAAAAAGGGGAATTATAGACTAATACCCCTGATGAACATGAATGCAAAAATTCTCAATAAGATACTAGCAAATCAAATCCAACAGAACCTTAAAAGACAGCTTTGACATGATACTCTATATAGAAAACCCAAAGACTCTACCAAAAACTTACTAGACTTGATACATGAATTAAGCAAAATCAAAGGGTATAAAAGCAATGCATAGAAATCTGTTGTACTTCTATACACTGATAATGAAGCAGCAGAAGAAGAAATCAAGGGATTGAGCCCATTTACAATTTCACCAAAACCCATAGCTACCTAAGAACAAACCTAATCAAAGAGGGAAAAGATTTGTACCCTGACAACTACAGAGCACTTATGAAAGAAATTAAAGAAGGCACAAAGAAACAAAAACATTCCCTGCTCATAGGTTGGAAGAACAAATATTGTTAAAACGCTTATAGAATACAAAGCAAACTATACATTCAGTGCAATCCCGATCAAGGTAATACCAGCATTTTTCACAGAACTAAAACAAACAATCTGAAAATTTGTATGGAACCAAAAAAGATACCGAATAGCCAAAGGAATGTCAAAAAAGAAAACCAAAGCTGGAGGCATCACAATTCCAGATTTTAAGCTATAGTACAAAGCTGTAATCATCAAGACAGTATGGTATCAGCACAAAACAAGACACATAGATCAATGGAACAGAAGAAAGAACCCAGAAATAAACTCTCAACTCTGTGGGCAACTAATCTTCTACAGAGCAGCAGAGAATATCCAATGGAAAAAGGACAGTCTCTTCTTCAACAAACTGTGTTGGGAAAACTGAACAACCATATGCAGAAGAATGAAACTGGACCACTTTCTTACACCATACACAAAAATAAATTCAAAATGGATGGAAGACCTAAATGTAAGACAGGAAAACATCAAAATACTAGAGGAAAAAACAGGCAACAACCCTCCAATTTTGACCACAGCAACTTCTTACTATACACATCTCCAGAGACAAGGGAAACACAAGCAAAAACAAACTATTAGGACTTCATCAAGATAAAAAGCTTTTACACAGCAAAGGAAACAGTCAAGAAAACTAAAAAGAAACCAATGGAATAGGAGAAGATATTTGCAAACAGCATATTAGATAAAGGACTAGTATTCAGAATCTATAAAGAACCCCCCAAAAAACAAATAACCCATTTAAGAAATGTGCAGAAGACATGAATAGGCACTTTCCCAAAGAAGATATCCAGATGGCTAATAGACACATGAAAAAATGCTCAGCATCAGTCATCGTCAAGGAAATACAAATCAAAACCACAATGAGATACCACCTCACACCTGTCAAAATAGCTGAAATTAACAACACAAGAAACAACAGATGTTGGCAAGGATGTTGAGTAAGGGGAACCCTCTTGTACTGTTGGTGGGAATGCAATCTCATGCAGCCACTCTGGAGAATAGTATGGAGGTTTCTCAAAAAGTTGAAAATAGAATTACCCTGTGACCCAGCAATTTCACTACTAGGTATTTAATCAAAGGATTAAAAATGCTGATTCAAAGGGGCACCCGAACCCCAATGTTTATAGCAGCATTATCAATGATATGCAAATTATTGAAGGAGCCCAAATGTCCATCAACTGATGAATGGATAAAGAAGATGTGGTATAAATATACAGTGGACTATTACTCAGCCATCAAAGGGAACAAAATCTTGCCATTTGCTAAGTGAAATAAGATGGTCAGAGAAAGACAAATATATCATTTCACTCGTGTGGAATTTAAGAAACAAAATTTAAGAAACAAAACAGATGAACATAGGGGAGAGGAAGAAAAAATAAAGTAAGATTAAAAACAGACAAAGGCAAACCATAAGAGACTCTCAATTATATAGAGCAAACTGAGGGTTGCTGGAAGGTGAGGATGGGGGGGATGCAGTAAATG
>ML099058.1:0-13484 GCA_003697995.1 Taxidea taxus jeffersonii
TGTATTTCTATTTCACATCTGCTTAAAAACAATTAAAGAAAAATCGTTTTTGTTACATTCAGACCTCATTTGTGTCTTCCTTATGCTGACACATAAAAGGCTATCTTCACTCTCTTAATCATATTTGAACAAGGGTTTTTCTTGAGGTTTTGTCTTCTTTTCCTTCTCCTCCTCTTCCCCAACCTCATCCACTCCTCCTTTTCTTTTTTTTCTGTTCATATTTTAATAATTTTAACTCTATTTTTAAGAACCTTATAGCATGACATCTTTGACTCATTCTTGGATAGAATAATGATGAAATAGAAGGAACTATTTAATATCATAATTAATACCTTTACGACTATAAGAAAGGAGAATACATTTTCATCTTTCTCTAGATCCATGGATCTTTAATTAAGCTCTGATCATCTAGTAGGAGTGACAAGAAATGCTCTATAGTGAGGCCATTTGTACACTTTATGCCATTTGTTCAACAGGGCAAGCTAGATTATTCTTGATTATTCTTGCTACATTTTTCTATAACCTTATGGTTGTCCTTAATAGAACTGTTTATCATTAATGCACATAATTAAACTTTTTGAAATTACTGTCTATTTAGGCTATATCACCTTTTGGGATAAATATCTCTACAAACTCTAAGTTTGTTTAAAAATAAGTTATCCAGAAGTAGGATTTGCCTCTCAGTTTTTCTGTTTTGTGGTCGAAAGGAACAGGATGCCTTTAGCTTGTTGGAGAGAAAGGGGATTTAAGATGTGGATTTCAAGCACTAGAATTCAAACAAAAATGGAGGAACCTAGTTTTAGGGAGAGTGGAAGACAAGGAACCTCGCCCACAGGTGCTTAGGAAACTTCACTTTTCTCAATGCCAGTCACAGGAATTACTCACATGTTTTGAGCACCTTCTAGTGCACAGGCTACATGCTCTATTCTACTTTGCATTACTTTGTAAATGTTAACGACTTCTGGGAGTAAGCTACTCTTGTCCTCATTTAGAACTACAGAATTTGAAACAAGGAGATATTATTTTTTTTCAAGTTTCAAAAACTGGGACAACTGGGTTCTAATCCAGTCTGTTTGTTTAGACTCAGAACCTCTCTCTCCCCCAACTACATTATTATGCCCCTCTCTCTCCAGTTGGTTTACTTTTTAATCCTTATATTAAGTTACTGCCGTTTAGCTTCTGTATTAGGGTGCAGGCTCCCTTCAAAACAAAGAAATATAAAACATGTCAAACAAGAGAGAAAATTGCTTTTCTCCTCATTCGCTGTTATGTGTGGGTAGGCAGACCACACTTCATGAGATCCTGAAGGGATGCTGGCTGGCAGAATGTCTCTACAGTCCTCAACCTGGGATGCTATCCCTCACCATTTTTTCAGTTAGAAACAAGGAAACAAGAGAAGCCCAGAGCAGTGCCTTCAGCTTTACGGAGGTATCTAGGAAGTTATAAGTCATTTCTCTCATGTCCAATCTGCCTGAACATGGACATATGATCACATCTATCTGAAAGTCATGGTGAGAAATGTTGTCATAGCTGGCTACCTGTATACCCAGGATGTCTTATAATCAAGAATAGAGATAAACAGAGATAATAGTAACCATTCATGGGTCAGGTGTGTCTCTGCTTTTGACTCCAACTGTCAATCTGTTTTCTTTTCTTTTCTTTGCCTTTTCTTATTCTTATAAGAATACAGATTCTAGATAGCATATTTACAGATTAACCATTGGATTAGCTTCCTCATATCAAGTAACTTCTCCTAATTGCTATGCTAGTAGGTTAGGGGATGGGGCAGAAGTCTGTTGGAATCAGTCATCATTAATATTTTCATATCCAGGAATATGGATTAGATTAAGAAGGAGATAGAAGGTGAGACTCAGAACTTCTAATATAGACATTTCTATCACTTTTATGTAAGATTCAGAATCATCTCTTGGTGATTTGGGCCTGACATCACTTTTGGGTTCTTAAGTATATCAATTATATAGAAAAGTCCATGCTTAGTAGGATACAAGTGAGAAGCTGTCTAAATTGAAAAAAACCCCCGTAAAGAATGTGAAACTTAACTTTATTATCAGACACTTATTTCTGGGCATTTTATTTGGGAATAAATCTTACTGGATAAATAAGTATTCTTTTGCAGGGGGTTAGTGCCAGAAATGTAGGGAGCAACTTAATTTTGCTATCTGGAAAACTAAGATTTTTCTATGTCATATATTTCCCAGAATATCTCCTACTTATCACATAGTTATATAGTAACTATAAGACTTAATGATGCACATTGATTTTATTTCATAAGTTTAAAATGATAATGTCCCAATTTAGATATAAGACTATGCTCAGTTGAATTATAAAAAATCATTTGGAAATAAGTGGTCCATATCCTAATTTCTTATAACTGGAAATGAATTTGGTTCAGTACCTTCCTTTATTCCTTCCACAGGGAAAATACAGATATTCACCATCTCTCTCATGTGAGAAATATGTTCTAATTTTTGAATCCCAAGGGTATTATGGAAATTTTGTCCCTTGAAGTCATAGTCTGACCCAATTAGAATATGAAAATGATTAATTCACTTACAATTTAAAAGATGTAAAACTGGGTTGTTATCACAGTAACACCATTCTAAGATATGCACCAATTTTATGTATCGTGATAAATCAAGTATAGGATACTTGAAACCAAATTTCATTAATTTCAGTTTTCATTTTCCTTTGGATGTCATGCATAGCTATTTATCTGATATCTAAATGTAAAGATTTTCATGAAATTTCCTTCCAAAACTTCTCTTATGTGAAGAAAGAATTTAAATCCTCTGCATATTAGATTTTCTTTCTCTCAAATTAAAAAAGTACAGATGCTTAATTGTATGTGGATGAAAGTGTTAAATTATTATAATTCATACATTTGGGGATTTTTCTTCATAATTTGATTCAAAACAAACTTTATTTCAACAATATCTTCAAGATATCTACCTAGAATTCAGTGACCTTGCAAAGTTCTAAGAAAAATTTCTATCTCAAAGAGGATAGTAAAATTTACTCCTCAAAAGTTAATAGATTAATCTTTCTAGTAGGTATGAGAAAATGGTGTTCTATCTCAGATAATTAAGAAAATGTATATGGTATTACTAAGATAGTAGCTCAGCAGAAATGGAACCTCATTATTATGGAACTGGGAATTTGTTTTCCTATAAGATCTTGTCAGATGCAGTGATTTCCTTGCCAGTCAGTAAGGAGTCAATTACAAAAGATTTTGATGCCCGTCATACTTCAAGGAAGTTAAATGAACTAAAAGAAGTCAGATCACAGTGATAAACTGTTATCTGTTTGCTTCAAAAGAGATTAGGAAAGGGCAGTTGTCTGCCCAAAGCACTGTGGGGGAGGTATAGATCCACCCTTTCTAATAGGAAATATATACTATGATACTCAGAAGAGGCTCAAATGCAAATAACAATTCATATGCTAATGTATTGATCAAGTATAAAGTGTGTTAAAACCATGAAATGGTTTGATATTTTATTGCTATTACAGATAATAATACTTATTATTTTTTAAAGTTATTATAAAGTATGTTTCTCCACGAAACTTCAGTATACTTTCTTTTTTTTAATTTATAAAGATGATAGAATTTTTTCCTTTAAAAATATTTTATTGTAAAATTATAATGCCTAATTGGGTAACTTTAACCACCAGAAAAATAATTATAATTATTATTAAATAAACTGTGTTCTCTTGAGAGCACCTGCAAAAGTTAGGTGAGATCAGTTGGTTTGATTAAGCACATTTTAAAAACTGTATTCCAAAATTGCCCTTCTGATTTTTTTTTAAGATTTTATTTATTTATTTGACAGATAGAGATTACAAGTTGGCAGAGAGGCAGGCAGAGAGAGAGGAGGAAGCAGGCTCCCTGTGGAGCAGAGAGCCCGATGTGGGGCTCTATCCCAGGCCCTGAGACCATGACCTGAGCTGAAGGCAGAGGCTTTAACCCACTGAGCCACCCAGGTGCCCCGCCCTTCTGATTTTTAAAAAAACACTTTTTTTTAATGGCTAATTGATAATGGAGGCAGTGAATTTAGAATTCTTAGTTTTGTCTTATAAAGATTCTTGAAAATAAGAAATTTTGAATATTTTCCTTCTCTAAGATGTATGCAAGAGAGCCAGTTACCATGATACAACAACATATATCTAAAATGTAAATGAGCATAAGAATGAGATTGTGCATTTATCTATTTAAAACTATATCTATAATATTAAGATAGTTTGCTGTATATTACAGATTTTAAAGTTATGTTCAAGTTTAATTATTTTTGATCAATTAATAAAAACACTGATAATTTGCCTTGTGGCCAGTGCAGTCTTTATTATATTTGGTTTATACTACTCCTTTTGTGGTTACTTTCACATTTTCAATAATTTTCTGTAGTACCTGCTTTATTATGTATATACTTAAAGGCAAAATTCACCATTTAGTTCATTTAGATTGACTTTTCTAATCAAAATACTACTATTATCTGACTCTTTACCTATCTATATACCCGGTGTTATTGACATTTTTCATAAATCAGTCATACCTTTTCCCTTTCACTAGACCTATAATTTCTGCATTCTAGTATACAACATACATTTTAGAACTATGGTCTTATTATTTTTAACACCTTCAACTCAATATTAAAGAATGAAATCCTTGAAATTCTCTCTTGACATTTTACATGTACTGAATTTTTCTACAACTTTGAAATAGAGAATTTTAATAGTTTGGGCACAATAATTAAGAGTAATTAATTGTCAGGTCTAAGAAATTTATGAAACTAGCTTTGATGGGCTTAGAAATTGGATGAATAGGTCTATTCTAAACAGATTAAGGTCAATAAATGAATTTATCTGTTTCTGGGGATTCAGAAATTGAATTTAACCAGAAATCCTTATTCTAGGCCATGCATGTCTTCAAAATTGTCCAGTTGTGGAAAAGCAGTCACCCTTCTCTTCTATACGTGGCTTTTACCTCACTACAGCATCCATCTATGTCCTGTGATTCTGTATTTTTTCAGACACTATTTCTCACAGGTAGACGTTGAAGATCTTTAATCATGTCAAGGGGAGCAGAACGAGTTATCTAATATTACAACAGTCTCATTAGCAATGAAATACTATTAGTAGATTGGAGGGAAAGCCCATGGCAAATAATAAGGAAAAAAAGATAAAATAAAACAAAACCACTATTTGATTTTAGCTCCCACATAGAATTTCATGTTTAATAGTGTGATTTTCCACAGAACTATCTGTGACATGCAAGCTCTGTCCATCAGTAAGGGCAAGCTATTTCCTAGTCCTGAACAAAGGAATTTACTCGTGAGTAGCTTTAGAATTTTGTAAATTTTCAAAATAAATCACCAAAAAATATGATCAAAGATTTTGCCTGAGTGGCCATTTCCATCGCAAGAAAAATTAGAACTAAAGAAAAACTTCCTATTACAAACATTAGAATCCACATTAATTGGTTGTCATCCATAATGGCCACTTTTCCAAGAGCATCATATATCTACTTGAGCATGTTTTATTGTAATTGATGTGGTATATTTCTCATCTAAAATAATCTTGATTCAAAGATATGAATATTGCATCTATAGTAGAAACATGTCTTTCAAAGTCTCTGTCAACCTGTGTGATTTATTTGAGATCATGCTCCGGATCCTTGGCAAAAATTGCCCATAAAGTAAATAATATGTGTGGACATGAATAACATTGATAGATCTACTTTTAAGGACATCTTCATCTGCTTAGTTACTGTAGGAAATATGAACAGTCTGAAAGTATCAGAAGTGAAGAAAGTTTATAGATGTGAGTTTTCATTTTGTTTTCTTTTTAAAGTTGAAATGTATTTCACAAAGGTAAACAATGTCCCTTTAGAACTCTTAACGTTGTTGGGAATGTAAACTGGTACAGTATAATGGATAATACTGTGGCACTTTCTCAAGAAATTAAATATAGAATTACCATGAGATCCAGCAATCACATGTCTGGGTACATATCCAAAGAAAATTAAATTACTATCTCAAAAAGATATCTTATTTCCATGTTTATTGAAACATTTTTCCTGAGAGCCAAGGTATGGAAACAACGTAAGTGTCCACTGACAAATGAATAAAGTGAATGAAATCTAGCTATTTGCAACAACATTGGTGAACTAGAAGGGCATTAGGCTAAGTGAAATAAGCCAGACAGAAAAAGACAAATACTTCCTGATATCACTTATATATGGTATCTTTAAAAAAATTTTTAAAAAAGATAATAAATAGATTAGAACTCACTAACAGTAGGGTGGTGGTTGCCAGGGGATGCAGGGGTAAAAGGACATGAACTTTCATTTGTAAAATGAATAAGATCTGAGGATCTAATGTGTAACATGGTAACTAATTCATAATACTGTATCACATAATCAAAATGTGCTGAAGAGTAGATCTTAAATGTTCTCACCGCCCCCCAGAAGATAACCTAAAATGTAACTATCTGAAGTGATGTATGGACTTACTAACTTGATTGTGAAAGCTTTAAAAAAAAAGAGAGACTGTTATACATCAAATCATAATGTCATACACTTTAAATATATTAAATATATTAATGGAGCTGGACAAAAGGCCCTTTATTTTGTTTTAGCAGTGTATTATTGCAGACTGAATGAAAACAGGAAATTCTGTAAATTAATTTATTAAACACATTTTCCCAAATGTTCTCAATTTGTGTAAACAAATTGTTTTACAAATCTTAGACATGTGGACAATGTCAGAGATATTATGAAGCTCTTGTTTTGCTTTTTAAAAATACAAATAAGTACTTAGAATTTCATGAATGTAAATATAGCACAACTTTTAATTTCACTGAAAATATACAGCTGCTTTCACAGAAGATCATAAAAGTGTGTTTTAATTTCCTAACTTTCTTTCACAGAATAATTTAATAGGAAGTATGGTACGTGTTTGGGAACTCGAGCCATTTGTGAATTATTGAGTAAATTGAATACATTTGGGCAAAGACGTTTGTGTTAGTTATCTTAATTTCATTACAGCCCTTTCCAGAGACACCTGCAGAGTGCAGAGCGAGAAGCACTCATCTCAGCTAAACCCTTCTCTGTCGCTCAGTTGAGAAAAACTCTTGATAGTTTAATTTCAAGGTTGATACTCAAGTTTGAGGGATAATATGCTGCTCCTAGTCAAATAATAAAAGAAATACACTGCTATCTTCTCAGACAACAGTGTAAAAATGACATGAGCTTAAATTTTGACTCAAACAGTTTTACATGTGTGTCACTTTGAGCAATGATTTAATTATGGGACACCTGAGCTTCTAAATATTGAAATAAAAATAATATTATTTAGTCTGCCTAGACTATTTAGTCATGGCATAATGAAACAGTTTTGTAAATTCTAAAATTCTATGTGCCTGTAAAACTAATGCACATAATCTTCCAAGTGACACAAACAGACTTTTAACATTTGTTAAAACTTCAAGCAGAAAATTTACCAAGGATAAAAAGCATAGAGACTTCTGATTTTAGTTACTTTTACAGAATCATTTGTCTCAATATGATTTAGTATTTTGAATGAGGGCCTGAAGTAGAATAATTGAAGTGGTAAGGGCGTGATGTTACTTGGACAAGAGATATGTTTTTTAAAGATTGTATTTATTTATTTGACAGACAGAGAGATCACAAGGAGGCAGAGAGGCAGGCAGGGAAAGAGGAGGAAGCAGGCTCCTCGCTGAGCAGAGAGCCCGATACCGGGCTCAATCCCAGGACCCGGGGATCATGATCCGAGAAGAAGGCAGGGGCTTTAACCCACTGAGCCACCCAGGCGCCCCGGGACAAGAAATGTTAATGGGAAATTTGAGTGCAATACAGCAAGGTAAAAAAGAGTTAAAGTGGACATTCATTCCTTCTTTTATGTTTGTAGCATGGTTGTCCTTTGGGCCACAATGACAAAAGAGAAAGATGATTGAGAATTATAAAAATAAACTGTGTCTGACAACCAGCTATTTACAAGACAGTAATGAAGGCAATAATATGTGACTCTTAAAGAGTTCATTACAAAAACATGCCTATAGCTGGAGAGTGCTCAGAACTGAAGAGTATGATTTTGAAAATCATGTATGTAGAGGTTACACTTCTTTTATGAACTGTTTGTTTTATGAACTATGTGAAATTATTAGGTAGGGAGTTTAAGAGAGAGAAATGAATAAGGCCACTGACAGAGTCAAAGAAAAGTAGGAGGTATAAAAGAAAAAGAGATAGTAGATGGGGCACCTGGGTGGTTCAGGTAGTAAAGCAAGTGTCAGACTTTGGCTCGGGTCATGATCCCAGAGTCCTGGGATCCAGCTCCACATTGAGCCCTTTGCTTGACCTGTTTCTCCCTCTGCCTGCCACTCTGCCTGCTTGTGTTCTCTCTCTGTGTCAACAAATAAATAAAATAAAATAAAATAAAATAAAATAAAAGAGAGAGAGAGAGTAGAAGAATTCACTGATGATCTTGAAAGAGTAAGACAAAATCTAAGAGACAGGAAACACAAAGGAATTTCAAAATAATAGAGTTAATGGGAAGTATAAAACTTTATAAAAGTGCTAAGTAACTTTTTATTAAAAATAGTAAAAAGTTACTTAGCACTCTATTATTATATTGAAAATTTCATACTTAGGGAAACCTGGTAACTGACTTTCATCTAACTGAATTGGAGATGAAAATATCACTAAGATATCATCACTTAAAGAAAATATTTGAATTAAGTTCGTTTAAACACAATGATAGTTGAAGTATCTGAGGAGATCTCATCACTTCTTGGAAGATTAAAAAATCACATTAAATTTCAATCAACTGGAAATAGTGAAATATTTTCTACTTTTTAAAATGTAGTCATTGTGGAAAATATTATTTAGCTTATGTAGGATTTTTAAGAGAAAAGCAATAGTTTCATTTTAATATGCTATTCATTTGCTTAACCAATATATGTTTGTTAATCATCACTCTGTGTCCATGTCTTGAGTTTATTTACTTTCCTCTTGTTTCATAGAGTATAATAAATAGGAAAACTAGAAAAGTAAACCAATATATAAATATTTGTCGATTGTGATAAGTGCTATAAAGGAAAAGAAACATAGGAGGAATTATTTCACATTAAGCCACCTAGGAAGTTCTCTTTGAAGAAATATTTAAGGTCAGACTTCAAATATGAAACATTTATATGCCCTATATAGACTTGACCTCCTTTAAGGCAATAATCCTGTGGGACAGGCTTAAGTGAAAGTCCAATGGCCTAAAATAAGTTTCATTGCCTAAATAAGTAAAAATATTTTTCCCTCCTATACAAGAAACCTGAGGATACTCAGTCCAGGACTGATGTGGTACCTCTTTATTATCAGGTACCCAGATCCTTGTCACTTTGCTTTCATTCTTAATGACTGAGCCACCCAGGTGCCCCTCACTTTGCTTTCATTCTTAATGAACTTCCTGGCTTAGCCTTGGATGACCTCTGGATTACCAACCACCAAATCCATACTCTAGGCAGGAAGAATGAGGAAAGGGCAAAAAGAAGAGAAGACATGCCTTCCAGTTAAGTCAGCATTATTTAAAGCACTTTTCTGGACGTAACACACAAAATCTACCTTTATTTCATTGCATTCTGCTCAGCTCGATTCTATGAGGAGAACTGATAAATATGCCCTTATAAGTAGGCACCGGCACTCCCAGTATAGATCCTGTTCCTCAGACAAAAGGAGAGAATATTTAGTGAATAGAGAGTTAGTTGTCTTCACCATGGTGTTATTATACATCGAAGTTAACAATACACATTTGGAGGCTCAGGCTTAGAGAGGTTAAGATATTCGTATAAAATCAAATACTTAAAATTATCTGATATCTGTCTTAGAAATTGCCTTACACCCGTTTTATCTCTCCATCATGATAAGCTATTATCCTAATAGAGACTCTCAATTAATGCTAGATTTCTACAATATATTAAACAATTTCAACCCTTTATCCTGGATTTCTAACTGGTCATCCATTAAAGAAATCCTTAGTTCTATGTTATTCCTTTACTGTCCTATGCAAACACACAGACACAGAGAGAGACACATAAAAATACACATATTTATACACACACACACACGGACAATGGCTCTTTATTTTCCACAAATTGAGATTTAATTTTTTGGTCTTATTTTCAAAGCCTTTCATCAATTTGGAATCATTTCCTTACAGTAACAATCATTAACTTCTATGATCTATTATTTTACCTGCTTTGAGATTATGTGATGTTGTTTTTTTTTATTACTTGGCATAGCTCTAAAACAGCTCCATACATTTTCTCTAACTGTGTAACTTTTATTGAATTCCATTTTTGCAAGTTTGTACTAATTGTATTAATTTCCTTTTTAAAATCTCTATGATAAATTTGTTTCTCCAGCTAGAATGTGAAACATCTGAAACCAGAGTTATTTTATTATACCACTTTGTATTCACCTGGTACCTGTCAAAATCAAGAATACATAGTATTATATTTTAAATTGTTAACTTTTAGTTGCTTTCTTATCACATTTACCCATACTAGTGTAAACCTTGAATATTAAGTTTTCTAAACTTGTCTGATTATAATGTCATTCTGAGTTAGAAAATGTTGCTTCCTAATGGTAGATTTTAGTTCATTAGTGACATTTGCCAGAGCTTTGTAAGAATGGATCATTGAGTTCCCTGGAAAGTTCTTATTATAATTACCAATGCTATATCAACTTAATTTATTGAGTTCCGAGTAGGTATGTATTAGTAGATAAGGATTATGTATGCCCACATTATAGTTCCAGTTTTAAGTATGCAAACATACTTTTGTGAATCAAGACTGGAAGATTGTTGTCTCAACAGAGATTTGTTAAATTATGACATTTAATAATAATCAGTTATACACATTCATTACTACCATATGTATGATGAAAATTATGAGTATCTATAGTGGAAAGACCAAATATGCATACACAAGTTTTCTTTCTCTCACTTATTCTTTATTTGAAGAGTATGTATGACCTGATACACTGTTATCTGTGTGTGCATGAATTATATGCATATCCATGCACTCATATGTATGTTTATAAATCTCAAGGGAAGTGATAAATCCATTGACATTGATGTTAGTGTAGTAGTATAGTTATTCTTTCATATAAACCTGATTGGGCAAAAATTATTCTTAGCAAACCTATTTCAAATATTGAACATGTGCTCGGGGATTAGAAAGATTACGGATTTCTGCAAATGTGCTTACAGTCTTTTCATAAATATTTCTTGTGCACATATTATATGTCAGACATTCTTCCAGTTGCTTTTATTATGTCGTATGTTTTAATAGAAAAAATTATTGCATCCATTAGGAAACCAGTTTTTAAAGTTGTGAGATGTTTTAATTGAAAATAGTTTTTTAAACACAAAAAACTCAGGAATTGCTTTTGCATTACCTGAGTACTTTCCTAGACCCATCTCTCGCATGACTGTTTATCACTGACATTGTGGGCAGGAGGTTAATTGTAATTGCACGGTCACCGGGACTATCCTGTAATTTGAAGTAGAGTCCCTCTGCTGTGGCGGGCTCGACAGTATATTATTTTCAAGCATTAGTGCCAGGATGTTCTTTAAATCGGCTATGAGACTGGGGAAGGAGTGATTTAGGTGCTCCATTTACTGCTCTCTTCTTGCTGTCCGCTTCAGGCCACTTTCCTACGAATAGCAGAATGTGAACGGAATTAAAATTCAGATGCAACCAAAGATGGAAAAAATAACATGAAACAAAAGAAAATGAAAGTCATCCCTGCCCTGCATATTTGTTGACAAATATGTAGTATGTGTATCCCTGGGTATCCTGACCTACTTATTTCTCTCTTGAAAATTCTTAAATTAAACATTAAAAGATGAATTTTAATGAATGAATGGCTGTAGAGATTGAATTTCTACAGTTTATTGTTCCTTTTTAAGCAACAAGGGAAACCAATTATTGTTTTTTCAGTCTTAAAGATAAAAGGAAGACAAGGAGGAAGTAACTTTTATGCATGTTCCTTGTATGAAATGTACTTGAGTAAATTAATTAGACTTTTTAAATGTACTTGAGTAAATTAATTAAACTTTTTAAACTAAAGTGATTTTTTAAAATTTTACTAAAATTAAAGTACGTTATATTTTCTTATCCAATTTTTCATTAATTAGGCTAAATTTGGAAGCTGTTCCTTCCTCCTGGGATCTTTTGGATCATGGCACCTAATATTTTATCAATGTGCAGTGCTTAGCTGTGTTCCTCTTTTACAATTATATTTGTAAACATCCACAGCAAGATTATCTCATTATGGAAAAAATGGCAGAGGAAAGAGTTTGTGTTCTCCACTTACTGGTCAAATAATTTCCTTTGAAGCTGACCATAGCTTAAACGTCCATCAACATAATAAAATAAATGAACAAATAATACTAAATCCCTGAATATTCATTCAATTAACTAAAATGTTGTTGTTGTTCATAAAAGGATGCCCAGAACATTTCCTCCCAGAACATCCAAGTTCTCGCAGAGTTCTCTCTCTGAGAGCACGCACACAAGCAGGAGGAGCCGCAGAAGGAGAGGGAGAAGCAAAGTCTCTGCTGAGCAGAGCGCCCAATACGGGGCTCTGTCCTAGGACCCTGGGATCATGAGCTGAGCTGAAGGCAGACACCCAGGGGCTCCCGCTCTCAGATTTTTATACCAAACCATGTGAAGTTATTGGTTAAAAATATAAGTCTGATTTTAAAAAGAAATGGTTCAGGTTTTGTTAGTTTGGTTTTTCGTTATATTTTCCTTAAAAAAAAACTTGTTGAGATTGCACTTTTCATCCTGAGTCCTAACTAGCTCCAAAGGTAACATTATCCTTTTTGTAAATCCTGTGTACAATGTGTGTCTCTGTGTGTTTGGGGGAGTATCTCCAATTCAGTATAGAATATTTTGCTAGTTTCACAATATTCAGATAATTAGAAAATATTTTATGTACAATTCTTATAACTCTTTTTTCCTATCAACATAATTCTTTCATAATTTATCCCTTTGATGAATAAAGACCCAATATATTTAATTTCACTGTAGTGTAATATTTCATTATAAATGTCCATATAAAATGTCTCTCATTTTGTCACTATTGTGAGCAGTAGCATAATAAACAATTTGATGAATGGCTGTCGACACATATATAAATACTTTTTCTATTAGATATACAGGGGGAGGGGTAGAATTTAAGGAAGTATTGCCAAATTTCTTTCCAAAGTGTGCTTATTCTTAGCACTACACACAAATTCTGTTTTTACCTCTTACCAACTGTTGGGTAACACCAATATTTTAAATGGTTTGCAGCTTGATGTCTGTAAATTGGTAGTTGAAATTCACACTTTTCCAACTACAGGTGATAACATACAACTTTTTCATGCTTCGTCACAGTAGAGGTTTTTTTT